>CALYLW010001670.1:0-105172 GCA_944989445.1 Ampullaceana balthica | reverse complement strand
CCAACTAACTTGTCATTGTTTGATAAATACGAAAATATTAAACTTTCTGAAATGTACACAAAGTATTTTAAAATAGGGGTTGCAGGGCGCCTGCGGCGCCCCCTTTGTTTTTTAGTTTTTATAATTAACCACCATCTAATTCTCTTTTTACAATGTTCCCTTTTCCAAAATCAAAATATGAGCGAAAACAATGACGTCATATAATATTTTTTTACAGCGCATATTTAATTTGCACACCTTTTGATGCTTTGGTGCAGTAATTTGGTTTTCACTGCTTTCTAAAATTAGTAGCGTCAGGACTGACTGACAGACACTACTTGCGTGACAATTGCAAATTATATATATTATATTTTTTTTTAATGTTGATAGAGTTTTGGCTTTATTTCCTCGTTTGATCAGGCTACCCGTTCCACATCCGAATTCTACTGGACTAATTGGATTTCACTGCAGCTGTTTGTTTTTTTATTCGTTTCGTTATATTTGTTTTATTTGTGTACTATTTGTTCGTTGAGGTAGGCTCTTTGCTGAAACGTTCGCTGTTGTGTTACGTCATGTCAGGCTAACTAATACCCTATTTATATGTTATACCTTTACTAATATTTTATTTGTTACATGGTGTTTTACAACATGACTTCACACGTGTTACGATATTAGAATGCAGGCCTACACTAAATAAATACTTAAGTGACAAAAAAGTGATTTTAAACATGCTCTTTTTCAAATAAAATACAGTTTTTATGGGGGGGGGGAAGCGAAAAGCTTTGTGACGTCATCTTGGAGGGGGTGGTCTAAGTTTCTGAGACGACGCTTTACGAGGGGGGAGGGGGGAATGAAAAATCTGCCAAAATCGCGTGACGTCATTTATGGACAGCCCCTTCTCGGGGCCGTCCGTAAATAACATTACGCACCCAGAGGGGGGAGGGGGTCGACCATTTGTGACGAAGGGGAGGGGTAGTATAAGAAATGTCACGTCACATCAAAACGCGTAACTTCAGTGGCGTATCGAAGGGGGGCAGGGGGGCGACTGCCCCGGGTGGCACTTTGCCAGGGGCGTCAAATTCCTAGTAGTGTTTATATATAATTTCTAACAATGAAAATTTTGTAAGAAAGTGGAGTTTTTAATCGAAATAAAATAACAGCCAAATAAGAAATTAATAAAAGAAATAAAGGAAATATCATCAAGCACGGGAACGTTTCAACTGCCAGAACTTTTTAAATTCTTCTGATACTAATGCTACTGTTTTGAAAAAACACAGCTTGATGTGGTATGAACTTAATTGGTTCTTAAAATTTAAAGCTTTTCCTGTTGTAAAAGCAAATCTTACTGTACCCTATCAATTTGAGACATGAGCGAATCGAATTCTCCTAGCGGCACATTGTTGGGGGGGAGGGGGGGGAATGCGTCACATTCCTCTTTGTTAATTAGCTTCTAATAATAAAAAAAACATTATAATAAAGTTTAACAAAATAAAATACAAGATATTTCCTTTTTTAAAGGAAGAAACTATATTAAAATACGTAGACGTGTCTAATGCCAAAAGTTCAAACTCCTATTCTTTTATTAATCTAAAGACTTCTAAAACTAATGCTACTGAGCTGAAAAACATTGGAGCTGAAGTAGTGTACCAACATGAAAATTATGTGCTGGTACGTTTAATCGATTGTAATGAAGGTAGACTACTGAAACAAAGTTCTTGTCGTAGTTATATTGTCTTTTCTTTCAAACAAAAATTATTTTAATGTTAATGTATTTATTTTGTGGAATAAATAAAAATGATTAATAAAATTGCTTATCTAATGGAATTAAAACTTGATACACACGAAGAGTAAAACGAATATCTTCTGACTCCCGCTTAATTTTTTTTTCAAAAGGTGTGAGCGAATTTGTACGTACGCATTGGGGGGGGTCCCAAAAATGTACGTGATCCAACGTGGGGAGGGGGGTACAAAAATACGAATTTTGTGCGTACGTAATATATGGATGGCCCTATATAAAAATTAGTTTATGCGTTAGCTAGTGAGTAAATGAATGGATCTTAACCAAATGTTGTAAATAAAAACTTGTAAGCCCATATTAAATAACAAGGGGCACTGCACTTCTATTGTTCAATTGATCAGGACCGGGGCCCCAAATGTCTTTCGAATGGGCCCAAAATGTATTTCTTTTTTTGTATACTCTAAGATATTATTTCCCACTCAGTTTAAACGATCTTGAGAAATATATCCATGATGAAACTGAATTTAAATGAACAGGTTTTCAAAATGTACATCTTGAATTGAATGGGCCTGGGGGCCCCTTACTGTATTTTTCCTTATATCTATATATATATATAAATTAGTTTAAGTGTTAGATAATGAGAAAATAACTGGATTTTGACCAAACTCGGTATATAAAAACTTAAGAGACTATATTAAATTGATATAGGGCACTGAACACCTAATGTCTATTTCCTCGGGGCTAGGGGCTTTAAATGTGTTTTTACTAAACTTTTAATATTGTTTTCCCCCTTCAATTTTACACGATATTGAGAAATATAGTTAAATTTATTTATATATTTGTTATGAAATTGATTGAAATGAACAGATTTACAACTTTCGTATGTTAAACTGATGGGCCCGGTGACCCTTAATGCAATTTCTTATTTATCAATATGTATTCCCTTTTTACTGAGATCGTTGCAACGCACGACGGGTCTGCTAGTATAGTATATTTACATTTTATTTAATTTATAAAACAAGTAATAAAAACTCGAATTAGCATTTGAACGCAATTTCCAAAAGGAATTTCCTATTTTTTATTAAAGGGAAAACATTCTAGATTACGTTAAAAGTCTATTCAAATAAGTTGTTCGTCCGTCGATTCGACGAGGACCACCCTAGTCATCCGAGCGTTGCTGGGACTGTTTGTGCGTGCGCAGATGGCTGATGAGGCCGATCCTTGCAGGTTCGGGAACAGAGGGGACAAGTGGGACATCTCCAGGAGGGTTGACAGCACGGGCCTTTTGGGCTTGCCTCTTCTTTTCTGCGGCGGTGATCCGGTTTGCCTAACATGACTTGGCACCTTCGTGGATGGAAGAACGCCAGGTGGATCGGTCCATTGTATCACGTTCCCACGTGTCTGGGTTGATGGCGAACGCTTTCAGTGAGGCTTTCAGTGTGTCTTTAAAGCGTTTCTTTTGCCAACCGTGGGACCGCTGGTCATGCTGGAGCTCGCCATAGAAGAGTCTCTTGTCTGGCATTCGGACCATGTGCCCTGCCCAGCGAAGCTGGGACTGCATCAGGAGGGTGAAGATGCTGGGGAGACCTGCCTTGGTCAGCATCAATGTGTCTGGAATTTTATCCTGCCACTTTATGCCGAGGATCTTCCTGAGGCTTGTTTTATGAAAGTGGTTAAGCTTCCTTGCAAATAAATTCAAATAAGTAATTCTGAAAGTAAACTCAATATGACGTCATATCCCCTCGCACTACATCACACCAAGAATGTGTCAATATAATGCGCACCACGCAACAATCGAACATAAGCATTCACAAAGCGGGAAAACCCCTTTAACTATCATTCTAGATTACATTGAAAGTCATTTCGAATCAACCCTTTTGAAACTAAATGAAACAATTACTTTCAAAAATTGATGCTAAAATTACGGGAGTCGAACGAAAGTCCATTTTTCAAAAATTCCGTACTCAACATTTCTCTAAATATTATTAGCTATCGTTTGGCGTTTATTTCAACCCGATAGATATATTGGTTGGCGAGAAATTGACAAAATACTGATTTTTCATCGGGTTTTGAGGATTTTCAAAGGAAATCCAGTAAACCTTTTCGGTATTTTTTTTTGGCCGTTGTACATCCTTGGGACCTCCTTAGCATATTTGCAAATGACCCGAACCCTCTATCTGGTATGGTTCAGGAGGAGTTGCATGTGCAATCTCTACAGACATTTCAAATATATAAACGCAATTTATCCCATGGGACATTGTGTTAAAAACCTAGATTATGGCTATTTTGAAATAAAAAACCTAGAGAAGGTAAACACCCCCCCCCCAAAACCTAGTTCTAGGTTGAAAAACCTAGCACTGGCAGGCGCTTGCGGCTGGTAAGGGGAGGTTATTAGCAGACAACGACACAGCGACGTACAGTGGGTATCTGTCGCCCTGGTGAGAAACCAAACGTGCCATCTCTCCCATATGCAGTGGCGTAGCTAGGGATTTGGGGGCCCGGGGTTGGCCTCTTCGGGGGACAGGGGGCTTGGCCTCTTTGGGGGCCCAAGCATTTTAACAGATGGCGTAATATAAAATATTTTATGTAAAAAAATCTTTTCAGACACTCCTTTGGGCCCCCCTCAAGTGGCGACCCCGGGGGGGGGACTTTCAAATTTGGACCTCCCCATCCCCTAGCTACGCCACTGCCCATATGGTATTTTAAAGTAAAAATTATTTCATTGGAATTTATTGATAAGAACATTTTACATTGATAATTTAAAATAAAAATAAAAAACCTTTTATTTTCCTTCATCAGACTTATATTTTGAGCTTTTTCTGCTTTACTTCATATGACTAAATAAAAATCTTTGATAAGATTTATTTTGTAACAATGCTAGTCGACACACAGGTAGATTAGTCAATCTTACTGTACCGTACTCATTGATGATTATAGCTAATGTTTTCATTCCAGCAATACGTTTTAATGAATAAAAGTACAATAGTTCAAATCCCTGTCAAAGAGAGCCCTTAGACCTTCATGATGCGTTCGTCCAGTATGCAAAATGCAAGTCATTAATTAATAATTACTTTACTTTGGAAACTAAAAACAAGAAAAAACATTCCGCCCCTTTTTATCTACACCATAAATAAAAGAAACGTAGCTTTTTCTTTCAAGATCACTGTTATATTTAAAGGAAGGCTCACAATTACATTTAAAGAAATAAATAAAAAGTGAACTAAAGAGATATTGATTTCTAAAATGTTTGTTGTATGTTGATAGATTATTCTTATCAGCGTTCCTCAAACTGCTGGACACTACCTGGGCAAGACATAGTTGTTGTTTTTATTCTTACCTCTCTATCCCCCTACCTGGGCAAGACATAGTTGTTGTTTTTATTATTACCTCTCTATCCCCCTACCTGGGCAAGACATAGTTGTTGTTTTTATTCTTACCTCTCTATCCCCCTACCTGGGCAAGACATAGTTGTTGTTTTTATTCTTACCTCTCTATCCCCCTACCTGGGCAAGACATAGTTGTTGTTTTTATTCTTACCTCTCTATCCCCCTACCTGGGCAAGACATAGTTGTTGTTTTTATTCTTACCTCTCTATCCCCCTACCTGGGCAAGACATAGTTGTTGTTTTTATTCTTACCTCTCTATCCCCCTACCTGGGCAAGACATAGTTGTTGTTTTTATTCTTACCTCTCTATCCCCCTACCTGGGCAAGACATAGTTGTTGTTTTTATTCTTACCTCTCTATCCCCCTACCTGGGCAAGACATAGTTGTTGTTTTTATTCTTACCTCTCTATCCCCCTACCTGGGCAAGACATAGTTGTTGTTTTTATTCTTACCTCTCTATCCCCCTACCTGGGCAAGACATAGTTGTTGTTTTTATTCTTACCTCTCTATCCCCCTACCTGGGCAAGACATAGTTGTTGTTTTTATTCTTACCTCTCTATCCCCCTACCTGGGCAAGACATAGTTGTTGTTTTTATTCTTACCTCTCTATCCCCCTACCTGGGCAAGACATAGTTGTTGTTTTTATTCTTACCTCTCTATCCCCCTACCTGGGCAAGACATAGTTGTTGTTTTTATTCTTACCTCTCTATCCCCCTACCTGGGCAAGACATAGTTGTTGTTTTTATTCTTACCTCTCTATCCCCCTACCTGGGCAAGACATAGTTGTTGTTTTTATTCTTACCTCTCTATCCCCCTACCTGGGCAAGACATAGTTGTTGTTTTTATTCTTACCTCTCTATCCCCCTACCTGGGCAAGACATAGTTGTTGTTTTTATTCTTACCTCTCTATCCCCCTACCTGGGCAAGACATAGTTGTTGTTTTTATTCTTACCTCTCTATCCCCCTACCTGGGCAAGACATAGTTGTTGTTTTTATTCTTACCTCTCTATCCCCCTACCTGGGCAAGACATAGTTGTTGTTTTTATTCTTACCTCTCTATCCCCCTACCTGGGCAAGACATAGTTGTTGTTTTTATTCTTACCTCTCTATCCCCCTACCTGGGCAAGACATAGTTGTTGTTTTTATTCTTACCTCTCTATCCCCCTACCTGGGCAAGACATAGTTGTTGTTTTTATTCTTACCTCTCTATCCCCCTACCTGGGCAAGACATAGTTGTTGTTTTTATTCTTACCTCTCTATCCCCCTACCTGGGCAAGACATAGTTGTTGTTTTTATTCTTACCTCTCTATCCCCCTACCTGGGCAAGACATAGTTGTTGTTTTTATTCTTACCTCTCTATCCCCCTACCTGGGCAAGACATAGTTGTTTTTATTCTTACCTCTCTATCCCCCTACCTGGGCAAGACATAGTTGTTGTTTTTATTCTTACCTCTCTATCCCCCTACCTGGGCAAGACATAGTTGTTGTTTTTATTCTTACCTCTCTATCCCCCTACCTGGGCAAGACATAGTTGTTGTTTTTATTCTTACCTCTCTATCCCCCTACCTGGGCAAGACATAGTTGTTGTTTTTATTCTTACCTCTCTATCCCCCTACCTGGGCAAGACATAGTTGTTGTTTTTATTCTTACCTCTCTATCCCCCTACCTGGGCAAGACATAGTTGTTGTTTTTATTCTTACCTCTCTATCCCCCTACCTGGGCAAGACATAGTTGTTGTTTTTATTCTTACCTCTCTATCCCCCTACCTGGGCAAGACATAGTTGTTGTTTTTATTCTTACCTCTCTATCCCCCTACCTGGGCAAGACATAGTTGTTGTTTTTATTCTTACCTCTCTATCCCCCTACCTGGGCAAGACATAGTTGTTGTTTTTATTCTTACCTCTCTATCCCCCTACCTGGGCAAGACATAGTTGTTGTTTTTATTCTTACCTCTCTATCCCCCTACCTGGGCAAGACATAGTTGTTGTTTTTATTCTTACCTCTCTATCCCCCTACCTGGGCAAGACATAGTTGTTGTTTTTATTCTTACCTCTCTATCCCCCTACCTGGGCAAGACATAGTTGTTGTTTTTATTCTTACCTCTCTATCCCCCTACCTGGGCAAGACATAGTTGTTGTTTTTATTCTTACCTCTCTATCCCCCTACCTGGGCAAGACATAGTTGTTGTTTTTATTCTTACCTCTCTATCCCCCTACCTGGGCAAGACATAGTTGTTGTTTTTATTCTTACCTCTCTATCCCCCTACCTGGGCAAGACATAGTTGTTGTTTTTATTCTTACCTCTCTATCCCCCTACCTGGGCAAGACATAGTTGTTGTTTTTATTCTTACCTCTCTATCCCCCTACCTGGGCAAGACATAGTTGTTGTTTTTATTCTTACCTCTCTATCCCCCTACCTGGGCAAGACATAGTTGTTGTTTTTATTCTTACCTCTCTATCCCCCTACCTGGGCAAGACATAGTTGTTGTTTTTATTCTTACCTCTCTATCCCCCTACCTGGGCAAGACATAGTTGTTGTTTTTATTCTTACCTCTCTATCCCCCTACCTGGGCAAGACATAGTTGTTGTTTTTATTCTTACCTCTCTATCCCCCTACCTGGGCAAGACATAGTTGTTGTTTTTATTCTTACCTCTCTATCCCCCTACCTGGGCAAGACATAGTTGTTGTTTTTATTCTTACCTCTCTATCCCCCTACCTGGGCAAGACATAGTTGTTGTTTTTATTCTTACCTCTCTATCCCCCTACCTGGGCAAGACATAGTTGTTGTTTTTATTCTTACCTCTCTATCCCCCTACCTGGGCAAGACATAGTTGTTGTTTTTATTCTTACCTCTCTATCCCCCTACCTGGGCAAGACATAGTTGTTGTTTTTATTCTTACCTCTCTATCCCCCTACCTGGGCAAGACATAGTTGTTGTTTTTATTCTTACCTCTCTATCCCCCTACCTGGGCAAGACATAGTTGTTGTTTTTATTCTTACCTCTCTATCCCCCTACCTGGGCAAGACATAGTTGTTGTTTTTATTCTTACCTCTCTATCCCCCTACCTGGGCAAGACATAGTTGTTGTTTTTATTCTTACCTCTCTATCCCCCTACCTGGGCAAGACATAGTTGTTGTTTTTATTCTTACCTCTCTATCCCCCTACCTGGGCAAGACATAGTTGTTGTTTTTATTCTTACCTCTCTATCCCCCTACCTGGGCAAGACATAGTTGTTGTTTTTATTCTTACCTCTCTATCCCCCTACCTGGGCAAGACATAGTTGTTGTTTTTATTCTTACCTCTCTATCCCCCTACCTGGGCAAGACATAGTTGTTGTTTTTATTCTTACCTCTCTATCCCCCTACCTGGGCAAGACATAGTTGTTGTTTTTATTCTTACCTCTCTATCCCCCTACCTGGGCAAGACATAGTTGTTGTTTTTATTCTTACCTCTCTATCCCCCTACCTGGGCAAGACATAGTTGTTGTTTTTATTCTTACCTCTCTATCCCCCTACCTGGGCAAGACATAGTTGTTGTTTTTATTCTTACCTCTCTATCCCCCTACCTGGGCAAGACATAGTTGTTGTTTTTATTCTTACCTCTCTATCCCCCTACCTGGGCAAGACATAGTTGTTGTTTTTATTCTTACCTCTCTATCCCCCTACCTGGGCAAGACATAGTTGTTGTTTTTATTCTTACCTCTCTATCCCCCTACCTGGGCAAGACATAGTTGTTGTTTTTATTCTTACCTCTCTATCCCCCTACCTGGGCAAGACATAGTTGTTGTTTTTATTCTTACCTCTCTATCCCCCTACCTGGGCAAGACATAGTTGTTGTTTTTATTCTTACCTCTCTATCCCCCTACCTGGGCAAGACATAGTTGTTGTTTTTATTCTTACCTCTCTATCCCCCTACCTGGGCAAGACATAGTTGTTGTTTTTATTCTTACCTCTCTATCCCCCTACCTGGGCAAGACATAGTTGTTGTTTTTATTCTTACCTCTCTATCCCCCTACCTGGGCAAGACATAGTTGTTGTTTTTATTCTTACCTCTCTATCCCCCTACCTGGGCAAGACATAGTTGTTGTTTTTATTCTTACCTCTCTATCCCCCTACCTGGGCAAGACATAGTTGTTGTTTTTATTCTTACCTCTCTATCCCCCTACCTGGGCAAGACATAGTTGTTGTTTTTATTCTTACCTCTCTATCCCCCTACCTGGGCAAGACATAGTTGTTGTTTTTATTCTTACCTCTCTATCCCCCTACCTGGGCAAGACATAGTTGTTGTTTTTATTCTTACCTCTCTATCCCCCTACCTGGGCAAGACATAGTTGTTGTTTTTATTCTTACCTCTCTATCCCCCTACCTGGGCAAGACATAGTTGTTGTTTTTATTCTTACCTCTCTATCCCCCTACCTGGGCAAGACATAGTTGTTGTTTTTATTCTTACCTCTCTATCCCCCTACCTGGGCAAGACATAGTTGTTGTTTTTATTCTTACCTCTCTATCCCCCTACCTGGGCAAGACATAGTTGTTGTTTTTATTCTTACCTCTCTATCCCCCTACCTGGGCAAGACATAGTTGTTGTTTTTATTCTTACCTCTCTATCCCCCTACCTGGGCAAGACATAGTTGTTGTTTTTATTCTTACCTCTCTATCCCCCTACCTGGGCAAGACATAGTTGTTGTTTTTATTCTTACCTCTCTATCCCCCTACCTGGGCAAGACATAGTTGTTGTTTTTATTCTTACCTCTCTATCCCCCTACCTGGGCAAGACATAGTTGTTGTTTTTATTCTTACCTCTCTATCCCCCTACCTGGGCAAGACATAGTTGTTGTTTTTATTCTTACCTCTCTATCCCCCTACCTGGGCAAGACATAGTTGTTGTTTTTATTCTTACCTCTCTATCCCCCTACCTGGGCAAGACATAGTTGTTGTTTTTATTCTTACCTCTCTATCCCCCTACCTGGGCAAGACATAGTTGTTGTTTTTATTCTTACCTCTCTATCCCCCTACCTGGGCAAGACATAGTTGTTGTTTTTATTCTTACCTCTCTATCCCCCTACCTGGGCAAGACATAGTTGTTGTTTTTATTCTTACCTCTCTATCCCCCTACCTGGGCAAGACATAGTTGTTGTTTTTATTCTTACCTCTCTATCCCCCTACCTGGGCAAGACATAGTTGTTGTTTTTATTCTTACCTCTCTATCCCCCTACCTGGGCAAGACATAGTTGTTGTTTTTATTCTTACCTCTCTATCCCCCTACCTGGGCAAGACATAGTTGTTGTTTTTATTCTTACCTCTCTATCCCCCTACCTGGGCAAGACATAGTTGTTGTTTTTATTCTTACCTCTCTATCCCCCTACCTGGGCAAGACATAGTTGTTGTTTTTATTCTTACCTCTCTATCCCCCTACCTGGGCAAGACATAGTTGTTGTTTTTATTCTTACCTCTCTATCCCCCTACCTGGGCAAGACATAGTTGTTGTTTTTATTCTTACCTCTCTATCCCCCTACCTGGGCAAGACATAGTTGTTGTTTTTATTCTTACCTCTCTATCCCCCTACCTGGGCAAGACATAGTTGTTGTTTTTATTCTTACCTCTCTATCCCCCTACCTGGGCAAGACATAGTTGTTGTTTTTATTCTTACCTCTCTATCCCCCTACCTGGGCAAGACATAGTTGTTGTTTTTATTCTTACCTCTCTATCCCCCTACCTGGGCAAGACATAGTTGTTGTTTTTATTCTTACCTCTCTATCCCCCTACCTGGGCAAGACATAGTTGTTGTTTTTATTCTTACCTCTCTATCCCCCTACCTGGGCAAGACATAGTTGTTGTTTTTATTCTTACCTCTCTATCCCCCTACCTGGGCAAGACATAGTTGTTGTTTTTATTCTTACCTCTCTATCCCCCTACCTGGGCAAGACATAGTTGTTGTTTTTATTCTTACCTCTCTATCCCCCTACCTGGGCAAGACATAGTTGTTGTTTTTATTCTTACCTCTCTATCCCCCTACCTGGGCAAGACATAGTTGTTGTTTTTATTCTTACCTCTCTATCCCCCTACCTGGGCAAGACATAGTTGTTGTTTTTATTCTTACCTCTCTATCCCCCTACCTGGGCAAGACATAGTTGTTGTTTTTATTCTTACCTCTCTATCCCCCTACCTGGGCAAGACATAGTTGTTGTTTTTATTCTTACCTCTCTATCCCCCTACCTGGGCAAGACATAGTTGTTGTTTTTATTCTTACCTCTCTATCCCCCTACCTGGGCAAGACATAGTTGTTGTTTTTATTCTTACCTCTCTATCCCCCTACCTGGGCAAGACATAGTTGTTGTTTTTATTCTTACCTCTCTATCCCCCTACCTGGGCAAGACATAGTTGTTGTTTTTATTCTTACCTCTCTATCCCCCTACCTGGGCAAGACATAGTTGTTGTTTTTATTCTTACCTCTCTATCCCCCTACCTGGGCAAGACATAGTTGTTGTTTTTATTCTTACCTCTCTATCCCCCTACCTGGGCAAGACATAGTTGTTGTTTTTATTCTTACCTCTCTATCCCCCTACCTGGGCAAGACATAGTTGTTGTTTTTATTCTTACCTCTCTATCCCCCTACCTGGGCAAGACATAGTTGTTGTTTTTATTCTTACCTCTCTATCCCCCTACCTGGGCAAGACATAGTTGTTGTTTTTATTCTTACCTCTCTATCCCCCTACCTGGGCAAGACATAGTTGTTGTTTTTATTCTTACCTCTCTATCCCCCTACCTGGGCAAGACATAGTTGTTGTTTTTATTCTTACCTCTCTATCCCCCTACCTGGGCAAGACATAGTTGTTGTTTTTATTCTTACCTCTCTATCCCCCTACCTGGGCAAGACATAGTTGTTGTTTTTATTCTTACCTCTCTATCCCCCTACCTGGGCAAGACATAGTTGTTGTTTTTATTCTTACCTCTCTATCCCCCTACCTGGGCAAGACATAGTTGTTGTTTTTATTCTTACCTCTCTATCCCCCTACCTGGGCAAGACATAGTTGTTGTTTTTATTCTTACCTCTCTATCCCCCTACCTGGGCAAGACATAGTTGTTGTTTTTATTCTTACCTCTCTATCCCCCTCAACATTTTAAGCATAAGAATAACGATAAACTACTATTTCAAACTTTGTGGTAAACAGTGTGTGTGTAAACAATGTGTGTGTAAACAAACAATGTGTGTGTAAACAAACAATGTGTGTGTAAACAATGTGTGTGTAAACAATGTGTGTGTAAACAATGTGTGTGTAAACAACAATGTGTGTGTAAACAATGTGTGTGTAAACAATGTGTGTGTAAACAATGTGTGTGTAAACAATGTGTGTTTAAACAAACAATGTGTGTGTAAACAGTGTGTGTGTAAACAATGTGTGTTTAAACAATGTGTGTGTAAACAAACAATGTGTGTGTGTAAACAATGTGTGTGTAAACAAACAATGTGTGTGTAAACAATGTGTGTGTAAACAATGTGTGTTTAAACAATGTGTGTGTAAACAGTGTTTGTGTAAACAATGTGTGTGTAAACAGTGTGTGTGTGTAAACAATGTGTGTTTAAACAATGTGTGTGTAAACAAACAATGTGTGTGTAAACAATGTGTGTTTAAACAAACAATGTGTGTGTAAAAAATGTGTGTGTAAACAATGTATGTGAATGTGTCTATTCTTACATTGTTCAGCCCAATAGACATAGCCCCCCATACCCCCCTAGTGTCGCCACTGCCAATTACTTTATTTACAATGAAATTCAATTGCAGGCAACATGTTCATGTTTGTTTTTAGATCAGTGTAGATGTTGAATAATTTATTATTTTCAAATAGGTTTATGATAAAACTCAACATTACAGAATGGTTGTAAGTTGTTAAATTCAAAGAATTTATCTTTTTGCTTTCAGAAGAAAGAAAAATCAGGTATGCTATACGCTGTTTTTCAAAAACAGAAAACAAAATTTAGTGAAGTGCTAACTGAGCGCCGTCCCCTGTGACCATCTGACTCCTAATTCCTCCTCAAGGCCGATTAGGTCTATATGTAAGTGACCATCTGACTCCTAATTCCTCCTCAAGGCCGATTAGGTCTATATGTAAGTGACCATCTGACTCCTAATTTCTCCTCAAGGCCGATTAGGTCTATATGTAAGTGACCATCTGACTCCTAATTCCTCCTCAAGGCCGATTAGGTCTATATGTAAGTGACCATCTGACTCCTAATTCCTCCTCAAGGCCGATTAGGTCTATATGTAAGTGACCATCTGACTCCTAATTCCTCCTCAAGGCCGATTAGGTCTATATGTAAGTGACCATCTGACTCCTAATTTCTCCTCAAGGCCGATTAGGTCTATATGTAAGTGACCATCTGACTCCTAATTTCTCCTCAAGGCCGATTAGGTCTATATGTAAGTGACCATCTGACTCCTAATTCCTCCTCAAGGCCGATTAGGTCTATATGTAAGTGACCATCTGACTCCTAATTCCTCCTCAAGGCCGATTAGGTCTATATGTAAGTGACCATCTGACTCCTAATTCCTCCTCAAGGCCGATTAGGTCTATATGTAAGTGACCATCTGACTCCTAATTCCTCCTCAAGGCCGATTAGGTCTATATGTAAGTGACCATCTGACTCCTAATTTCTCCTCAAGGCCGATTAGGTCTATATGTAAGTGACCATCTGACTCCTAATTTCTCCTCAAGGCCGATTAGGTCTATATGTAAGTGACCATCTGACTCCTAATTCCTCCTCAAGGCCGATTAGGTCTATATGTAAGTGACCATCTGACTCCTAATTCCTCCTCAAGGCCGATTAGGTCTATATGTAAGTGACCATCTGACTCCTAATTCCTCCTCAAGGCCGATTAGGTCTATATGTAAGTGACCATCTGACTCCTAATTTCTCCTCAAGGCCGATTAGGTCTATATGTAAGTGACCATCTGACTCCTAATTCTCCTCAAGGCCGATTAGGTCTATATGTAAGTGACCATCTGACTCCTAATTTCTCCTCAAGGCCGATTAGGTCTATATGTAAGTGACCATCTGACTCCTAATTTCTCCTCAAGGCCGATTAGGTCTATATGTAAGTGACCATCTGACTCCTAATTTCTCCTCAAGGCCGATTAGGTCTATATGTAAGTGACCATCTGACTCCTAATTCCTCCTCAAGGCCGATTAGGTCTAAACTATATGTAAGTGACCATCTGACTCCTAATTTCTCCTCAAGGCCGATTAGGTCTATATATGTAAGTGACCATCTGACTCCTAATTCCTCCTCAAGGCCGATTAGGTCTATATGTAAGTGACCATCTGACTCCTAATTCCTCCTCAAGGCCGATTAGGTCTATAACTATGTAAGTGACCATCTGACTCCTAATTCCTCCTCAAGGCCGATTAGGTCTATATATGTAAGTGACCATCTGACTCCTAATTCCTCCTCAAGGCCGATTAGGTCTATATGTAAGTGACCATCTGACTCCTAATTTCTCCTCAAGGCCGATTAGGTCTATATGTAAGTGACCATCTGACTCCTAATTCCTCCTCAAGGCCGATTAGGTCTATATGTAAGTGACCATCTGACTCCTAATTCCTCCTCAAGGCCGATTAGGTCTATATGTAAGTGACCATCTGACTCCTAATTTCTCCTCAAGGCCGATTAGGTCTATATGTAAGTGACCATCTGACTCCTAATTCCTCCTCAAGGCCGATTAGGTCTATATGTAAGTGACCATCTGACTCCTAATTCCTCCTCAAGGCCGATTAGGTCTATATGTAAGTGACCATCTGACTCCTAATTCCTCCTCAAGGCCGATTAGGTCTATATGTAAGTGACCATCTGACTCCTAATTCCTCCTCAAGGCCGATTAGGTCTATATGTAAGTGACCATCTGACTCCTAATTCCTCCTCAAGGCCGATTAGGTCTATATGTAAGTGACCATCTGACTCCTAATTCCTCCTCAAGGCCGATTAGGTCTATATGTAAGTGACCATCTGACTCCTAATTCCTCCTCAAGGCCGATTAGGTCTATATGTAAGTGACCATCTGACTCCTAATTCCTCCTCAAGGCCGATTAGGTCTATATGTAAGTGACCATCTGACTCCTAATTCCTCCTCAAGGCCGATTAGGTCTATATGTAAGTGACCATCTGACTCCTAATTCCTCCTCAAGGCCGATTAGGTCTATATGTAAGTGACCATCTGACTCCTAATTCCTCCTCAAGGCCGATTAGGTCTATATGTAAGTGACCATCTGACTCCTAATTCCTCCTCAAGGCCGATTAGGTCTATATGTAAGTGACCATCTGACTCCTAATTCCTCCTCAAGGCCGATTAGGTCTATATGTAAGTGACCATCTGACTCCTAATTCCTCCTCAAGGCCGATTAGGTCTATATGTAAGTGACCATCTGACTCCTAATTCCTCCTCAAGGCCGATTAGGTCTATATGTAAGTGACCATCTGACTCCTAATTCCTCCTCAAGGCCGATTAGGTCTATATGTAAGTGACCATCTGACTCCTAATTCCTCCTCAAGGCCGATTAGGTCTATATGTAAGTGACCATCTGACTCCTAATTCCTCCTCAAGGCCGATTAGGTCTATATGTAAGTGACCATCTGACTCCTAATTCCTCCTCAAGGCCGATTAGGTCTATATGTAAGTGACCATCTGACTCCTAATTCCTCCTCAAGGCCGATTAGGTCTATATGTAAGTGACCATCTGACTCCTAATTCCTCCTCAAGGCCGATTAGGTCTATATGTAAGTGACCATCTGACTCCTAATTTCCTCCTCAAGGCCGATTAGGTCTATATGTAAGTGACCATCTGACTCCTAATTCCTCCTCAAGGCCGATTAGGTCTATATGTAAGTGACCATCTGACTCCTAATTCCTCCTCAAGGCCGATTAGGTCTATATGTAAGTGACCATCTGACTCCTAATTCCTCCTCAAGGCCGATTAGGTCTATATGTAAGTGACCATCTGACTCCTAATTCCTCCTCAAGGCCGATTAGGTCTATATGTAAGTGACCATCTGACTCCTAATTCCTCCTCAAGGCCGATTAGGTCTATATGTAAGTGACCATCTGACTCCTAATTCCTCCTCAAGGCCGATTAGGTCTATATGTAAGTGACCATCTGACTCCTAATTCCTCCTCAAGGCCGATTAGGTCTATATGTAAGTGACCATCTGACTCCTAATTCCTCCTCAAGGCCGATTAGGTCTATATGTAAGTGACCATCTGACTCCTAATTCCTCCTCAAGGCCGATTAGGTCTATATGTAAGTGACCATCTGACTCCTAATTCCTCCTCAAGGCCGATTAGGTCTATATGTAAGTGACCATCTGACTCCTAATTCCTCCTCAAGGCCGATTAGGTCTATATGTAAGTGACCATCTGACTCCTAATTTCTCCTCAAGGCCGATTAGGTCTATATGTAAGTGACCATCTGACTCCTAATTTATATTCAGTGGGCAGCAAATTGCCTCGGTGCAACATTGAAAGTGCTTGGACACAAACAAAATGAAAATTGGTTAACTTATTTTATTTACCTTTTGGCCAATAAATGCCAGTACAGTGTACATGTATTACTCAAATAATCTCAAATTATCAAATGAGTTTTAGACTGCTAGAACCATAACACATAGTTAGAAACTAAAGACTAAGATTGGGTAGCCAATAATGCCAGTATTACTAATATTAATTTTAAATTATCAAATGAGGCCAACTGCAGAGATTTTCCAACCAAAGATTGACTAGCAGAGATTTTCCAACCAAAGATTGACTAGCAGAGATTTTCCAACCAAAGATTGACTAGCAGAGATTTTCCAACCAAAGATTGACTAGCAGAGATTTTCCAACCAAAGATTGACTAGCAGAGATTTTCCAACCAAAGATTGACTAGCAGAGATTTTCCAACCAAAGATTGACTAGCAGAGATTTTCCAACCAAAGATTGACTAGCAGAGATTTTCCAACCAAAGATTGACTAGCTGAGATTTTCCAACCAAAGATTGACTAGCAGAGATTTTCCAACCAAAGATTGACTAGCAGAGATTTTCCAACCAAAGATTGACTAGCAGAGATTTTCCAACCAAAGATTGACTAGCAGAGATTTTCCAACCAAAGATTGACTAGCAGAGATTTTCCAACCAAAGATTGACTAGCAGAGATTTTCCAACCAAAGATTGACTAGCTTCCTAACTGTAGCCTCCAGGACTGAACTATTTTTATGACATGTTCAATCAGACCAAAACACATCACTTTCAAACACAAATTCCAAGGGATTGTATAAAAATAAAAGAAAATCATTATCTTTAAAAATTGAAGAGATTTATTGAAAATAGCTAAAACTATACATGTAATTAGACCTATAACTTAGATTCATTAAACACAAAATAATATTTTTACAGTGGAACTATATTAAATGGTTGCTTCTCCTGGAGCACATTTCTAGATGTTATTATTTAGAAGAATAACATTTACTACATTTTAATAAATGAGTTGTTCATTGTTATTTTCTCCCCTCTCCCAATATTTCTATTTAACTTGGTCTGAATATTTTAAAAATCAGAACAGATTCAATTCTTTAGAATGTTTCCACGTCATATGTGTAGTAAATAATGATAAAATAAAATGATTCCTTGGCCAATGCAAACCATCTTCTTATACTTATAGAGAATAAATTAACTACCCCCAAGCTTCCAGGTTTGATGTCACTCTAACTATAGTAAAAAAAATTAATAGCTATATAAAATGCTGTCTATAGCTGTATAAAATGCTGTCTATAGCTATATAAGATTCTGTCTATAGCTATATAACATGCTGTCTATAGATATATAAAATGCAAAATGTACAGAAAAGTCCTAGGGAATCAAAGCGCTAAAAATATTGATAATAAAATAACTGTGGATAACATTCCAAATAAAGCTATAAGTAGATCATAAACATGTGTGCAAAATTTCAAGGCAAACTTGTGGAGTTAAACTTGGTAATCCTATACTCTTGAGACAGTTTCATTCCATCATTAATTTGTCAATATAATGCAATGGATGCAGCTGTAAAGACATTGATCATTGATAGACAAATTAATAAGCTGGACAAGTGGCTTGTTGAATTATCAATAAATTATTGATGTTAATTAAGAGAGAATTATAAATAAATTACTAGATCTATAATGAATGACACATTGGGGGTGGGAGGTAATACTTACTGAAACTAGGCTAAATAGCAAATGACAAAACCAAACAGAAAAGTGGATTTGAATTTACACAAAACTATTTTATGAAATATATTTTCATCGCCAGTGTATAATATATTGTTCTGATGTCTGCTCTATCAAATAATACAATTTCAATTTTAAGCATGGTTTGAAAGTGACTGCTGACAAATTATTCTTCATAGCTTGATTAAATGAAAAGAATTTGAAACATTAATTTAATTGTGAAAAGACATAAAGGAGTTAAATTTTCTGATTTTCTAACTGCAGAAAAGACCTACTTCATAGTCATCACATATATAGGGTCATGTTTCGTACAGTAAGGTAACTATTATTAGTAAAAGCTTTCTCTAAGGCATTAAATTTGTAATCTTGTTCACCTGAATGTTTATTTTTTTAGGGTAAAAATAAGAGTAAATGAACATGTATTTTGTGTTAAGCATTTTCAAAAGATTACATTTGAAAGATATCTCTCCTGAATGTGTCTTTTTGTGTTTATTTAGTCTACTGTTGTTTGTTAAACATTTCCCACAGACATCACATTTGAAAGGTTTCTCCAGAATGAGTCCTTCTGTGTATTGTTAGGTTAACAGATCTTGTAAAACCTTGATCACAGATTTCATATTTGAAAGGTTTTTCTCCTGAATGTGTCCTTTTGTGTTTATTTAGACTACTAGAACTTGTAAAACATTTCCCACAGTCATCACATTTGAAAGGTTTTACTCCTGAATGTGTACTTTTATGTACTATCAGGTCCCTGGAATGTGCAAAACATTTACCACAGATGTCACATTTGAAAGGTTTTTCTCCTGAATGTGTCCTTTTGTGTTTATTTAGACTACTAGAACTTGTAAAACATTTCCCACAGTCATCACATTTGAAAGGTTTTACTCCTGAATGTGTCCTTTTATGTACTATCAGGTCACTGGAATATGTAAAACATTTACCACAGATGTCACATTTGAAAGGTTGTTCTCCTGAATGTGTCCTTTTATGTACTTTCAGGTCACTGGAATATGTAAAAACTTGACCACAGGTGTCACATTTGAAAGGTTTTTCTCCAGAATGAATCCTTCTGTGTACTATTAAGTTATTAGATCTTGTAAAACCTTGATCACAGATTTCACATTTGAAAGGTTTTTCTCCTGAATGTGTCCTATTGTGTTCATTTAGTCTAATAGAACTTGTAAAACATTTCCCACAGACATCACATGTGAAAGGTTTTACTCCTGAATGTGTTCTTTTGTGTTCATTTAGGCTATCAGATCTTGTATAATCTTGACCACAGATGTCACATTTGAAAGGTTTTTCTCCAGAATGTGTTCTTCTGTGTTCTGCTAGGTGACCAGATTGTGTAAAACATTTACCACAGACGTCACATTTGAAAGGTTTTTCTCCAGAATGAATCCTTCTGTGTACTATTAAGTTATTAGATCTTGTAAAACCTTGATCACAGATTTCACATTTGAAAGGTTTTTCTCCTGAATGTGTCCTATTGTGTTTATTTAGTCTAATAGAACTTGTAAAACATTTCCCACACACATCACATGTGAAAGGTTTTACTCCTGAATGTGTCCTTTTGTGTTCATTTAGACTACTAGAACTTGTAAAACATTTCCCACAGATGTCACATTTGAAAGGTCTTTCTCCAGAATGTGTTATTTTGTGTTCTGCTAGGTGACCAGATAGTGTATAACATTTACCACATGTGTCACATTTGAAGGGTTTTTCTCCAGAATGTGCCATTTAGTGATGTTTTAGGTTACAAGATTGTGTATACATTTCCCAAAGACATCACATTTGAAATGTTTCTCACCTGAATTATTCACTATGTGTTGTTTTCAGACTGTAGTATCATTTCTTACATATATCACATTTAAAAGCACTTTCTCAAGAAGGTTTCCTGTAGTTATGAAAATGTTTATAAACCTTTCCCACAATTATTACAATTAAAAGATTGTTAACTTGATACTTCCTTTCTAATAGTTATTTTAACCTATCATATGTTTGGTCAGTCTAAATATGTCCACTTGTTTCTTTTGGTAGTAACGATTACTATGTCTCCAAGTGACTCTCCAGGTGCATTTGACGTGGTACTAAATTTGCACTTGATATATCTGAAACTCAGAGACAATGTTCAGTAGTTAGTAATTACGGTAATGATATTAGAAGCTGGATAGCAAAAAATATTAAAATAATAACATAAAAAAGGAATTAAGACTTGAAATGAAAAACAAATGTCATACAATATGTCTCTATCATGCAATATGGTTTCTTTAAGTACATTATAAACAGTGACACATGACTATAGAAACAATGGAATTCTATACCATTACACATACATAGTATTCAAACAACCAAGTCCTTCAAGACTGCGCTTAAGACACATCTTTTCAACAATTATTTTCAAAATTAATGAAACAACATTTCTTGTAAATGATTAACGTAGCTTATGTATAATGTACTGTAATTTTTGTGTTTGTTATGATATGAAAGTTAATGTAATATTTATAGGTATGTTATTTCTTTCATGTAAAGCGCTGTGAGCCCAGTTCCTTACTGGGATACAGCGCTATATAAATAATCAATTTATTATTATTATTATTATAGATTAAAAAACTGGCAGTCAATATATCTTTATCTATGTGAGATGAACTATCTTTATTCTAAAAGTAAAATTTGCAAAGATGTAAAGATTACCTGTTAATATATATTATAAATACAAGAGTGAAGGTTTCACCAATGGTATCTACACATCTATCATCAAGACTAGACTCCTCACACAAACATAGCTTGTGGTTTTGAAGAAGTTTTCTACAGCTGGCCAACAGCCTGGATGTTTATTCCAAAATACTTTGTCCAACTGCCTCTTAAGTATATCTGACACCAATTCAAATAAATGACATATATTACTTCATAAGTCTCATCTCTTTATAACTCTAATAATTATTTATAAAAAATAATCCAGTTAAAAAAAAGATTATTTTTTAGAATTTTTTTATTTATCAAAGTAGATTGAAACTACCTGGTACATTTACTTGTGAGATAATTTATCTAAACATAGAAGTAGAATCAAGTTAAGTACACCATGTGTTGTGAAACCCTGGGCCTTAGGATATATGACAACATAGTAAGAAAACAATTATTCAATCATACATTAATTGATAAAAATACTTTTTAAAGTGCTACAGCTACATTTTATTTTAACATAAAATGTCAACTCCTCTAAGTTTCAGATTATGCAGTCTGTTAAGATTTTGCTCAACAAGCATGTTATTAGTCAGTTTAATGGGTCAAAATGATCTTTTTTTAAAAGAAAGAAAGAAATTGATTTTTGAATCTACTTAAACATTGGTCCATGTAAAATGTTATATTTTGACTAATAAATCCCCAAATATATTAAATATCAAACTTAAAAACTTGATTATCAAGAATGAGGAATATTTTATTGCAGTTTGTAAATTTGTCCCTTTTTATTACACGCTTTTATTTAAGTCACACTGTTTGTATGTTGTATCCATCCATCCATCCCTCCTTCCTTCAAATCTTGTAACCTAAAATTAAACCACTTGTGATAGTCCTAGAGATCTCAAAATTTTACCACACATAGATCGTGGATGACAATGCATTGTATCAAAATTTCAGATCGATCGAATGTACCGTAATTAAATTAATGCACTTTTTGTTTTTAGTTTTTGTCTATATAAAATATTATCACTCGCGTCAATGAAGGATGCCTCATTTCGCCCTAGAGGGATACAATTATTATAACTTTAAAAAGTACTATCAACATCAAGTCTTGCTGGCCGAAATATAAGCATGATTGATTGCCAACATGGGGGTACGAGGTTCAATTTTCAGTTAGGGAAAATGTGTTGTTTTTTTATTATACATACATTTGTAATGAATAATCTTTCTTTTTACCACTATCACATTTAAGTTATTGACAATGAAGTTTAACTAATTAAATTGAATTGACAAGGTCGAAAAATCAATTTTTAAAAATGTTGATACTAAAAAGTAGAAAATAAAATAATGTAAAAAAAAATCTTTTTTTAAAAAGGACTTGCTTTTATTTACATAGAGAAAGTGCACTAAAAAGAAGAAAATAAAAATTTTCTATGAAAGCAGGTGAAATCGGTGAACCTATCTACTGCACATAAAAGCGTGGGGCGTTCATCACAACTCTCAATCGTGTACAAGGCTGCGAAACATAAAACAAATTTGTATGAATATTAATAAACAGTAAAAGTTTCACAACTTTGATCATATAAATGCTACTATCACATTACGTAATTAGAAATATTTATCTATATGTAAGAGAATAGTTGCAATGAGAAATGATTTGTGATGGGCGCCCCACACTTTTATGTGCAGTATATAGGTTCACCGATTTCACCTGCTTTCATAGAAAATTTTTATTTACTTCTTTTTAGTGCACTTTCTATATGTAAATAAAAGCGTGTCCTTTTGTATTTTTGTTATATTTTTCAACATCATTTTTTTCATCGTGCCTTTAAATATATTTATAAAAAAATTCAAAATCTTGATTTACCTGAAACATTTCTTATTCATTGTTTTGTATAATGGATTATGAATTTTGAAATGTGGGTCACAAGTTTTGGAATAAATTATATAATAATATAGGTTATATAAGGGGCAAAAAAATCGACAAAAAAATTCATAACTCCACTTCTATAAAAGATAGAAAGACAAAACAGGTGTTGTTGAAAAGGTCTTAGCAAGCCCTTTAAAATGATATATTATTTAAGCCTATTGGAATTAATTTAAATTTTCTGTCAAAGTACCTACTTTCCTCTCTAAGTTCTAATAAAAGGGCATTTTCACAGTCAGTTCTTAATTTTTAACAGGAGATGACTCCTGAACCACATTCTCACCATAAGTTATAAGTCATAAGTAGAAGTGACAATTAATAAATTTAATAATGTAAAACTGTAAAACGTATATCAACTGTCTCTTCTTGGACATTGGTGCAGAAACAGGCTTTTAGAACTAACTAATAGTAATAGTGAAATAATATACGTGTAAAATCTGCAGGATTACCAAGTTATTAATGTTACAATAAAATACAATGTAGACTACTTACCACCATCCGCATTGCAATTTTGCAAACTCTCAGTTTCATGGGCCTATTGGCACACTTTTTCTAACTATTCCCACTATTTTTACTACATATATTATATAACTAACTACCAGAACTCAACGGAATTCTTTTCTAAAAATGATTTTATTTAAATAAACTTAGTTCAACCAGAAAAAAAAATGCGTTATATTTTTTAAACCAGCAATACAGAATTTTTCTTCTTATATATTTAGTTTCAGTAGTAGTGAGGGGAAAAAATTACGTATTTAGTGTTTAATTTTTGTTTACTTGTAGATCTAGTAGTAGTAGTAGTAGTAGTGAGGGGAAAAAATTACGTCTTACGTATTTAGTATTTAGTGTTTAATTTTTGTTTAGTTGTAGTGAAGGGTTTTTTTTCCCTTACGTATTTACTTTTATTGTTTAATATGCGTTTGCCTTGCCCTATATTATGAGAAGTTATAATAAGTAGATATAATTTTTTAAATTTTATTTGCTCTTGTCTATTATTATAGAACTGTAGCATAAGTATAGTTATATACAATATTTTCTTTTACGTACTTAAAGAATGTTTTGAAATATAGGCACCTTTTTTGTAACCCAATGTTTTAAACTTTATTTATGTCAAATAAATTTGTATTCAGTGTAGTTTGATTTGGTTTATTGTTCTTTACTTTTTTGTACAGAGAGTTTACATGTTAGTCATGCATTGCCATTGCTATTATTCAACATTGAGAATAACTTCTTTTTCGATTTCGGGGCTGTCTATGAATAGGCATAACGGCACTGGCCATTCTATTACAGTAATAATTATAAATCTGACATAATCCGATAAAGTGGGATAAAAAAAACAAAGTTACTTTAAAAACTAGCTGAACTTATAGATTTAATATAAATTAAGGGGCCATCCTCCCACCTCGTCACACGTCAACACAAAACTTTGACCCCCTCCCCCCCACAATATGTTGTTTTAAAGTCAATCAATAAACGATTTTAGCATGTTATGGAGATATTTACATTAACAACAGGGGACGCGGTGGTCGAGTGGCAGCGCACTGGACTGTCGAACCGATGGTCACGGGTTCGAATCCGTGTGAAGGCAAGGGTTTGTTCCCGGGGCCTAGGGCGTCCCTGAGTCACCCCGCTCCGAATGGGTACCTAACACTACATGTAGTTAGGCGGCTGGGTAATGCGTGGAACCCACAAAGCCGTGGCTTGTGAATGCTGCATCACTTGCCAACAGATCATCTGTCATGGTCTGTGGACGCAACTATCTTCTGCATAGAAGGAGCGTCTGTATAGATAAGATAAGAAGATAAGATAAAATTAACAACCTGATCTACATAGCCAACGGTATAATATGAGGAAAAAATTATTATAATACTCTATCGATGTTATTTCCGTCAGTGATAGTGTCAGCAATTTTGGCGTGTCCTGCAAGCAATGTTCCCTTTATGCTGCGGATATCTGACTGACACCACACAGTTTAATAATTACCGCGCAGCAAAATTTGTTAAGGACAATTAATATCTGTTAGTGGAGTTGCTGTGGGAGTGTAAATGGGACCAAGTTATGCATGTATATTTATGGGCCATTTGGAACACCTATGGAGTGAAAATTACAAAGGTATCTCTCCAGAGTACTACAAGAGATACATTGACGATTGCATTGGAATAACAAAAATGGACATGCAACAATTGCAAAGTTTTATTGACTTCGTTAGTAACTTCCATTCTTTAATCAAATTTACTTCAACTATTCATAGAAGTGCTGTTAATTTTTTGGACATACAAATTAAATTGAAAGGAAATAAAATTATCCAAATCAATTTTTTACAAGTCTACATACAGCCATAGTTTCCTTATGTATACATCGTCCCATCCTCAATCTTGTAAGAACTCTATCCCATTTTCGCAACTAGTGAGACAAATAAGATTCTGCAGTGATGAGGCAGACTTTTTGGAGAAAAGTAATGAAATGCTGGATTTTTTTCGATGGAGGTAAAACCCGGAAAAAAGTTTTAATATCCGCTGTCAATCGAATTAAAGGCACGACCAGACATGACACGTTCACATCATCTGTTTCTGATCAATTTGATCGATCCAAATTGATTTTAACTTTTCATCCCCATTATTTTAAAGCCCGCCAGGTGATTCTCAAAAACCGACCGATCCTCATGGCTGACCCTCTAACTCAGCAGGTCTTTAAAAATCCTCCTCTTTTTGCTTTCCGCAGAGATAGAAGCCTCAGAGATATACTTGTAAGAAGTCACCTTCCCACAATGAAAGCACAAATTGGAACAAAAGGTTGCAACCGTAATCGTTGCAATACTTGTCCATATGTGGTTGAAATTAAAAAAATTCTTTCCCTCTTGAAAAGTTCATAATAAAAATAAAAGATGGTATCACTAGCACAATTCGCAACGTGATTTATGCAATTCTTTGCAAGAGGTGTAATAAAATTCATGTGGGTGAGACAGGTCGTCGTCTTGGAGAATGGTTTAGAGAACACCTGTATAATATAAATAAACAGGGTCAATCTCATGTGTCTAAACATTTTAACAGTGTTGACCATGACGGCATTTCAGATATTGCAGTCACTGGTATTTTATATGATAGGATTCAAATGGAAAATAGAATTATAAAACAATTTGTTACGTTGGCTCCATATGAAATTAACCAAATTCATAATTTTAACTAACTGCATAATCTTTTTCCCGTTATGGTTTTCTCTATAACTTTAGAAACTTCCTCCTTTTCCTATATCCCGTGTACTTGTTTGTTTTTGTTGTTCCTTTCTTTTTATTTTACATTAATATTTTATGATATGATGTGTTTTAAGAATTTAAATATTACTTATGTAAGTACGTATTTTATGTTCTTGTACTGATGAAGGCATTAGCTGAAACGTCTACTGTCGTGTTAGTTTAAAAATAAAGCTGAAATTTATTTTGTTCATTGCACAATTGGTTTGTGTATTTTGTATGATATTTTAATGGACCAAACTGGAGTCTCATTAAAAAGGCTATCAACAACACGCTGAGTCTCAGACTATCAACAACAAGCTGAGTCTCAGACTATCAACAACACGCTGGAGTCTCAGACTATCAACAACACGCTGGAGTCTCAGACTATCAACAACACGCTGAGTCTCAGACTATCAACAACACGCTGGAGTCTCAGACTATCAACAACACGCTGGAGTCTCAGACTATCAACAACACGCTGGAGTCTCAGACTATCAACAACACGCTGAAGTTCTCATCATGCTGCAGTAAAAGCAGTGAAAGAAAAATTCGTTGAATGTGTAACGGCAATTTAAGCTATATCTGATTCAGGTGAAAACTTAGACACAAGAGTTAAAGCGCAATGTATTTTACCTGCTGTCTGCAACTTCACATTTCTGTGCTACCTCTACTTTTGGTTTAATGTTCTTGCAGAAGTTAATCTTACATAAGTGTAACTTCAGACTAAAGGCTTTACTCTTGACAAGGTGGTGACAAAGCAAGAGACGCTGAGACTATTTATGTACGAGCAGCCCACTCATCTAGTAGAGCAGACTGCCAGTGTGGTATTCGCTAACATGCGCAGGCCAAGCCGATCAGACCAGTGGTGGAGTTTGAGTCGCAAAAACCAGAGTTTAGTGACCCAAACAGAGCACTGCCCAACTATCACATACAGTAAAAGTCCGATAATCCGGCGTCCAATAGTCCGGAATGTCCGATAGTCCGGCATCGCTCCGGAAAATTGTAAAAAATTTGGTTTTCTCCAAAAATGTGTCTTTAAAGCAAATAAAAACGCTTGAGAGCTATTCAGAAGTTTTCGGGGTAGTTCGGGGAAGCGCTCGGTATTGTTCGGAAACAATTAGCGGCCGGCTAGTCTCAGCTGTCACAACAAATACAGGTGCAGTGCAGCACAGATAATCAATCACGAAGCGTATGGCCATTTTTAAAAAAATTTGTTGTTTTGTGTCCTTTCACATCGCAGTAAACTGTGTCTCAGTGCTTCAGAAATTATTGATTTCCATATCATTAGAAATAAATTTTATACTAAACGCCAAAAGTCAAGAAAACAAAAAGACATTCGTGACTTTTTAAATCTAAGTGAAATATGTTTTACAGTACGTGTACATCCAATATATGAAATGTAAAATAAACTTTGTTGTATTTGCATACTGTATTTGTAGTTTAATTATTAACCTAATTGTTCTTATAATTACCATTTATGTATGTATGCTGTATGTAAAAAACAAAGTACATTTGTTTTACGGCAAAGCCTACACTAAAAAGAAGGGGCACCGCCCGATAGACCGGAATTTTCGATGGTCCGGCCCCGAACGTGCCGGATTATCGGAATGTTACTGTATTTCAACAGGCTAGAGTCTGTTATTTCATAACAGAGACTCAAATTGCCGTCATTGCAGCCAAGCCTCTGAAACAGTACTTCACCTGTTGACCCTGTGTCCCGCGCTAGACATAGCCGGGGAGGTTAGGGAGGCAAAAGAGTCCCACGTGAAGACAATGTTATATGGCACTGCTCAGCAGACGGAGCAGATTGCCCAGGTATTAGCAAAGGCCTTAAGAGACTAGTCTCAGTCCAAAGAATATGTGTTTAGTTTAGTAGAGGCAGGCAATTGAACAGACGCTTTTTAAATCAGACCAATTTGGAACTTCAGCAGAGAGCAGACCCATATTCAAGAAGAGGGTGATAGGTGAGAAGAAAAGAGATGCTAGACTAACTCTGCAAGAAGAAAACAAAAAGGGCGATGCTTGAGTGTATTGATCGTTTCCATTCTGAACTTCTGATCAGATCAAGCGCCATCTAGGAAGTATCAGTTTGAGGCTGTTCAAACCACCGAAGAAGAGTTACTGGTGTTCATTCCAAGATTGTCCTCTTTCAATATGAGGTTTATCAGAGGAGGAAGTTGTGGAAAAGCACCCGGGAATGATGGCATACAACCAGAAGCTCTAAACTCTAAAGAGTGGCAAGACAGCTTTACTCCAACCTTTGCACGAGCTTCTGTCCCTCTGCTGTAAACAGGGCTACATCCCTCAGGACATAAAGGATGTAATTATAGTGACACTATATAAAAACAAGGGCGATAGAAGTGACTGCAATTACTATCGCAGCATCTCACTCCTTAGAATTGTAGGAAAGGCATTTTCCCGTGTCATATTAACACGATTGCAGAATATAGCCTCCAGTGTTTATCCAGAATCTCAGTGCGGTTTTCGGACTGGTTGGTCTACCATAGATATTGTGTTCTCCATACGGCAGCTCCAGGAAAAATGGAGACAGCAGCAGATGCCATGCACTATACATTGCCTTTGTGGATCTTACTTTGATTTAGTCAGTCGCAACGGGCTATTTCAAATCATGGGAAAAAAATCGGCTGCCCCCCCACATGCACCTAATCGCCATCATCAGACAATTCCATGAAAATATGCAGTTGAGAAAAGGGAGGGAGCGTGTAAGGTGTGGTTAGAGATGGGATAGTGTGAAAGCGGAGGTCAATGGTAAGTCAATTAGCGTGGGCGCTTCGGTGCAGGTATTCTTTGGCTAAGTATGTTAGTGTTAGCAGAATCCTCATACTAATATATGTAGTGTGTTGTGCTAATAAACTATTTAGTAAACATAATAGTGATTATTGTTCCTTGAGAGAATGACTGCGTTTTCATTCACCACCAAACCCCCTAGACAACGACGCCACTCAAACAACGATTTGTGACATGCGGCACTGACAGCACACACAGAAACTGGTGTCAAGCTTCTCCAACGCCTGCAAAGAATTTGGTCGGCAAATCGGCTTGAAAAAGACAAGCATCATGCCCCAAGACACACATTCTCCTCGTACCATCAATAAGGCAGAAGACGGATCTACGTGGCGCACAGTTGTAACAAGAGGGGCATCATAGTAGCCGAGGAGCGAAGGATCGAGGAGGCTACAGACAGAAGAGCTAGGAGAAAGCCCAAAACATTTCGAAGTACAGAACTCGTGTGTAAAAGCTGTGGAAAAACACTGTCACTCAAGGATAGGATTGCGCACCCAAATCGAGGAAATGCAACCCAGACCAACGTGATGCACCATCGTCTTGCGAGACGGAAGGATGCTGATATGATCAAAATTTAAAACTAATAAGAATGCGGGACTAGACACTAACCATAGATAATTAAAGCGTAGGAAGCAATAATCTTTTGTATAGAAGGAGCGTCTGTAACAGATAACTTTTCTACTATTAAATCTGATAGTTCTTTTGAGGGGTGTATCGCATTTCGGCTCAAGCTCCGGCTATTTATTTTTTTACAAATCCGGCTCTGGCATGATTTCACTTAATTATTCAGGCAGGCCGGTAGAACTCGATGTGTCACTGGGGGGTGGGGGTCATTTACCTGTACTGAATTAAAGTAACACAAACACTGGCACTGTTCTTTGGTAACTACCTAATGTACCATTGAGTGGTAAAGTTTCCATTTCTCTCTCCTTCCCTCGACCATTAAAAAAGTTATTAGCGTCTGTTGCGACCCCACCTATACAATTGAATTTGAACCTTTGTCCGCTACCTTTACCACCCCTTTGTCTGATCACGTCTGGAAAATTTGTGGCACACTTTCTCATTTTATACATTTGTATCCTATCTTTTACAGAAGCTCCTTCTATACTGGAGAATATTCAAAACTGACTAGAATAACACCATTAGTTAAATCATTAAACCTTGAAACACTAGAGGATAGAAGAACCAAGAGTAAAGTAGTAATCATACATAAAGCAATTAACTCTAATTTAGAAATACAACACAAAGATAACTTAATACAACCCTCAGATAGACATAAGGATAAAAACACCTTTCTTATTCCGTATGCAAGAACAAACTCATACAAATTTTCGTTCTTCCCGTCCGGAATTCGGGCGTGAAATGTGTTGCCTGAAGAAACCAGGAAAGCCAACACTTTATCAACATTTAAAACTCTAATAAGAATGCAGGACTAAACACAAACCATAGATAAGCGTAGGACGCAATAATCTTCTGTATAGAAGGAGCGTCTGAAACAGATAAGATATACAGAAGATTATTGCATCATATGACCAGATCCAATAATATTAACACATTAATTTGATGTTGGCGAGGATTAATGTAAAGTAAATAAGCTAACTTTTGTTCTTCTGAAGATGCTTTTGGGTAAATAATTTATATAAATTTTTAAAAAGTAGGATACCCAAGACAGTTCATTGTTGAACTCCTGAGTCTGAGTTAACCATTATTGTTGTTGATTTAGATCCATTAATTACAGTTTGCACTCTAACCAAAAGGAAGTCTTGCGGATCCAATGATGTATGGGACCTGAGATTCCAAAGGAATTAAGATTTTTGTGTAAACTTAAGCAGTGAACCTTATCAAATGCTTAGTAATATTATATCTAATTGATTATTATTATTTATCTCAGCCTTTTAACTAGGGGTCTACCGATATATCGGCCAGGCACCGATATCTGGATATCGGCAATATCGGTATCGGTAGCATGTAAAGGTCCCGATATTGACGTCACCGATATTTCATAATAAGTGACATTTTGACACGGAAACAAAAAAACTATCATTTAGATTTACAATATCTCGACAAATTAATATATCGACCCCGATACCGGTATTGAAATAGTCAAAAGAGTTCTAGTATTAATATGTGCAGCCACGATACTGTGTGCCATGTGCTGTGATATTGTTTAGGTATCGGCCGATTTTCGTATACTTAAAATACTGTGTAAATAGTGCCGATGCCAAGTATACCGTAATTGGTCTAATAAATGTATAACATGTAAACATTATGTTCACGTAATTGCTCTAATACTAACAGCAAAGATGCACGCAGAATCGCAGATGTCTAAATCATATCGTTTCGTATGGAATAACAAAATGTACCGTGTGCAGACTTGCTGTCATTGGCAACCATTCAACCTCATTTTCACTTATTACTATTACTTTGTTCTGATTGTTTCATTCATAAAAGGTGGCCGTGTGCAAAAGCCATTAAACTATTGGTTAGAATTAATAATTATGAGTCAAGGTTGAAGTTTCAAAGGGCTTCCTAATTTTGCTTGTACATTTTTATAAAGGATTGTTCGTTTTGTTATGAGTCCTATGTAGGTCATGATCTGGAACTTGTAAACACATCGGAAACTTTGTTTCGGGGAGCAAAAAAATCGGTAATATCGGCAAAACTGGATATCGGTAGACCCTTAATTATAAAATATAAATAATTACGATTGATAAATTTAAGAATGCCGTCATCAAATATGACCGCTGTTATTTTTGTCCTAACAAATACTCATATCGGCACTCATGTCGGAAAAAAATATCGGTAATATCGGCAAAAATGCACATCGGTAGACCCCTAATATTTTAAATAATTACGAGTGATAAATTTAAGAATGATGTCATCAAATATGACCGCTGTTATTTTTGTCCTAACAAATACTCATATCGGCACTCATATTAGTCATATCGGAAAAAAATATCGGTAATATCGGCGAAAATGCATATCAGTAGTCCCCTAATATAAAAGATAAATAATTAGGAGTGATAAATTTAAGAATGATGTCATCAAATATGACCGCTGGTTTTTGTCCTAACAAATACCCTATCGGCACTCATATCGGAAAAAAATATCGGTAAAAATGCATATCGGTAGTCCCCTAATATAAAAGATAAATAATTACGAGTGATAAATTTAAGAATGACGTCATCAAATATTACCGCTGGTTTTTGTCCGAACAAACACTCATATCGGTACTCATATCGGCAAAAAAAATATCGGTAATATCGGTATCGGCAAAAAGGCATATCGGTAGACCCCTACTTTTAACAGTTCATCTGTTAGAACACATAATTGCGTTTCACATAATCTGTTTTTCCTGAAACCAATTTAATGTAGGCAAAGGACATTAAGTTTGTTTAGGTGATTAACTATTCTACTATATATTATGTTTTATATTAATTTACAGATGACACTAGTAAGTTAAGTAAGTGTGACAGGTCTATAACCAACGGTGTTTGATTTAACCCCCCTTTTAAAAGTTGGAACATTCCCATCAGTCAATAATTTAAAACCAAAATGTTCGTGCAATCGTCAGGAAATTTATTTATCGGCCGCTATTTATTATTAATATTTTTTTTCTTTTTAACATCCAATAATTTGTAAGTGATGGGTCGATTAATGGTTAAAAAATACTACCACTATGTCCATACTTATAAGCACACTGTAAATCAAATTATCCACTTGAACTCATAAACCGATGATTTTAGGGACCGTAAAAAAAAACTTTGATCCATTCCAATATGACCTTACAAAGCTTAGACAACCCCCCCCCCAAGCCGTATTTTGAAATTAGCATGTTGCAAATTACTTTTTTGTTAATGTAATATGTAAAGTGTAAGTCTGTACTATTATTACTCTATAATATCATAACACGTGTGAAGCCATTGAAAATGTCTTCAAATAAATTTATGCAATCAAAAAATATTTAAGTGAACTTTTATTTAAAGTTGAGCTTTTTGATGTGACCTCACATTACTTAAAAAACACCCCCTCTCCTCCTCACCAATGGATGACCCCCCCACCCCACCCCTTATTTTTAGGCCCGTGACATCATTTATGGGCGGCCCCTTTCACTAAATACATATTTGAATGATTAAAAAATTATTTGCAACATGTTATTTGTCAATTAGAAAATACATCAGGATAGATGTTGAATAATTTATAATTTTCAAATTGGTTTATGATAAATTCAATATTACAGAATAGTTGTAAGCTGTTAACAAATTCAAAGCATATATCTACTTGCTTTTGGAAAAATAAAATCAGGTATCTATAGAAAAATTTATTTAATGTACTTTAAAACAGAAAACAAAATTTAGTGAAGTGCTAACTGAGCCCCGTCCCCTGTGACCATCTGACTCCTAATTCCTCCGCAAGGCCGATTAGGTCTATATGTAAGTGACCATCTGACTCCTAATTCCTCCTCAAGGCCGATTAGGTCTATATGTAAGTGACCATCTGACTCCTAATTCCTCCTCAAGGCCGATTAGGTCTATATGTAAGTGACCATCTGACTCCTAATTCCTCCTCAAGGCCGATTAGGTCTATATGTAAGTGACCATCTGACTCCTAATTTCTCCTCAAGGCCGATTAGGTCTATATGTAAGTGACCATCTGACTCCTAATTCCTCCTCAAGGCCGATTAGGTCTATATGTAAGTGACCATCTGACTCCTAATTCCTCCTCAAGGCCGATTAGGTCTATATGTAAGTGACCATCTGACTCCTAATTCCTCCTCAAGGCCGATTAGGTCTATATGTAAGTGACCATCTGACTCCTAATTTCTCCTCAAGGCCGATTAGGTCTATATGTAAGTGACCATCTGACTCCTAATTCCTCCTCAAGGCCGATTAGGTCTATACGTAAGTGACCATCTGACTCCTAATTCCTCCTCAAAGCCGATTAGGTCTATACGTAAGTGACCATCTGACTCCCAATTCATCCTCAAGGCCGATTAGGTCTATATGTAAGTGACCATCTGACTCCCTAATTCCTCCTCAAGGCCGATTAGGTCTATATGTAAGTGACCATCTGACTCCTAATTCCTCCTCAAGGCCGATTAGGTCTATATGTAAGTGACCATCTGACTCCTAATTCCTCCTCAAGGCCGATTAGGTCTATATGTAAGTGACCATCTGACTCCTAATTCCTCCTCAAGGCCGATTAGGTCTATATGTAAGTGACACATTGTTTCTAGGTTGATGATTACCAGATTTCACTGTGCCCAAACACACAATATGTTTTATATTCAGTGGACAGCAAATTGTCTCCTGTGCATCATTGAAAGATCATAGAACACAAACAAAATTAAAATTGGTTACCTTATTTTATTATTTAACTTTTAAACCAATAACTTCTTTCTAGCATTAATAATATTAATTTCAAAATTATCAAATGAGTTTTAGACTGCTAGAACCATAACAAATAGTTGGAAACTAAAGACTAAGATTGGGTATCCAATAAATGGTAGTATAACTAACATTAATTTTAAATTATCGAATGAGGCCAACTGCAGAGATTTTCCAACAAAGATGACTAGCAGAGATTTTCCAACAAAGATTGACTAGCAGAGATTTTCCAACCAAAGATTGACTAGCTTCCTAACTGTAGCCTCCAGGACTGAAATATTTTTATGACATGTTCAATCAGACCAAAACACATCACTTTCAAACACAAATTCCAAGTGATCGTATAAAAAAATCTTTAACTTTAAATATTCCAGAGATTTATTGAAAATAGCTAACACTATACATACATACATTTACAAACATAAAAATTAATTTTACAGTGGAACTTTATTAATATTATGTTTGCTTCACCTGCGGCATATCTTCTGGAGGATGTTATTTAAAAGAATAACATCCAGGTTTGATGTCACTATATAAAATTCTTTTAATTACCTATGTAAAATGCTGTCTACAGCTATACAAAATGCAGAATGTACAGAAAAATCCTAGTGATCAAAGTGCTAAAAATATTGACAAAAAAATAACAAGGTGGTTAACATTCCTAATAAAGCAATAAGTACATCATAAATGTGTATTTAAAATTTTGAGGCAAACATGTGGAGTTTGCAGTAAATCAGTTGACTGGTAATCAATAATTTGTCAATATAATGCAGTGGATGTAGCTGTAAAGACATTGATCATTGATAGACAAAATAACAAGCCAGACAAGTGACTTGTAGAAATAAATTGTTGATGTTAAGAGAAAGAATCATAAATAAATTACTTACTTTATAATGAATCACAGATTGGGGGTAGGAGGTTGTATGTAATGTAATACTTACTGTAACTAGGCTAAATAGCATATGATACAAATTTTTTAAGAAGTGATTTAAAATTACACAAAACTATTTTATGAAGAATATTTTCATCACCAGTGTATTATATTGTTCTTATGTCTGATCTTTAAAATAATACAATTTTAATTTTAAGCATGTTTTGAAAGTCACTGGTGACAAATTATTCTTCATAGCTTGATTAAATGACCATGAAAAGAATTTAAAACATTAATTAAATTGTGAAAAGGCACAAATGAGTCAAATTTTCTGATTTTCTAACTGCATATAAAATATATGTATAAGACCTACTGCATAGACACTACATATAAAGTATAAAGGGTCAAGTTTCGTACAGTAAGGTTACTATTATTGGTAAAAACTTTCTCCAATGCATTAAATTTGTAATCTTTTTCTCCTGAATGTTTATTTTTTTGGGGTAAAAATAAGAGTCTACTTAGTGTAAAGCATTTTTAAAAGAATTACATTTGAAAGATATCTGTCCTGAATGTGTCTTTTTGTGATTATTTAGTCTACTGTTGTTTGTTAAACATTTCCCACAGACATCACATTTTAAAGTTTTTACTCCATAATGTGTCCTTTTGTGTACTGTCAGGTGACCATATTGTGTAAAACATTTACCACAGATAACACATGTGAAAGGTTTTTCTCCTGAATGTGTCATTTTGTGTACTGATAGGTAATTAAGATCTTCTAAATTCTTGACCACAGATGTCGATTTGAAAGGTTCTACTCATGAATGTGTCCTTTTGCGTTCATTTAGCTTACTAGAACTTGTAAAACATTTACCACAGACATCACATTTCAACAGGTTATCCTCAAGAATGTGTCCTTTTGTGTTCTGTTAGGTTACCAGATTGTGTAAAATCTTGACCACAGATGTCACATATGAAAGGTTTTTCTCCTGAATGTGTCATTTTGTGTGTTTTTAGTTTACTAGAAACTATAAAACATTTACCACAAACATCACATTTGAAAGGTTTCTCTCCAGAATGTGTCCTACTGTGTACTATTAAGTTACCTGATTGTGTAAAACCTTTACCACAGATGTCACATTTAAAAGGTTTTTCTCCCGAATGTGTCCTTTTGTGTGTTTTTAGTTTACTAGAAATTATAAAACATTTACCACAAACATCACATTTGAAAGGTTTCTCTCCAGTATGTGTCCTTCTGTGTACTATTAGGCTATCAGATCTTGCATAACCTTGACTACAGACGTCACATTTGAAAGGTTTTTCTCCAGAATGTGCCATTTAGTGTTGTTTTAGGTTACAAGATTGTGTAAACATTTCCCAAAGACATCATATTTGAAATGTTTCTCAAGTGAATTAGTCACTATGTGTTGTTTTCAGACTGTAGTATCATTTCTTACATCTATCACATTTAGAAGCACTTTCTCAAGAACGTATCCTCTAGTTATCAAAATGTTTATAAAACTTTTCCACAATTATTACAATTAAAATATTGTTTTTTTCACACATCCCTTCTAATAGGTAGTTTAAACTATCATATGTTTTGTCAGTCTAAATATGTCCACTTGTTTCTTTTAGCAGTAATGATTACTATGTCTCCAAGTGACTCTCCAGGTGCATTTGACGTGGTACTAAATTTGCACTTGATATACCTGAAACTCAGAGACAATGTTCAATAGTTAGTAATTACTGTAATAAAAGTAGAAGTTGATCAGCAAAAATATTGAAATAATAAAATAATTTTTAAAAAGCGTAAAAAACCAAGTTTTTCATTATAAATCCTTTATGTACTAGACGTAACTAAAAGAATGTTCATTATAATATCCAGCGCAAGACCATCCAAAAATACAAAATTGCAGTTGTGTTGTAAAACATGTTTAACATAATGCGCACCGATCACGAATCTCTATACATATAAGACGCATTTGTTTGTCTGTCGTCTGTCCGTCTGGATGTTCCCTATTAACTCAAGATCCAGACAACCAAATAACGTGAAATTTGGTACACGTACACAAAATTATACCGGAAAGGTTATTAAACGGGTTTCGTTCCATATATATAAGATACTAAGGGCCGGGGGCCCAAAATGTAGTTTTTCCTTATATGAGCTTTATAAAATAAAAATTATTGAAAATTAAGACGTAAAATAATGACGCAAAATAATAAACCTTTTTGTGTCGAGATTAACAAGAAGGCGATTATCGCCATAAAATGATTGTTTTTTTGTTGTCGCTTTGCTGTTGTTGCTTTGTTGTTGTTGTTGTAGTTGTTTTGTTATTGTTGTTTTGTTGCTGTTGTTGCTTTTGTGTTGTTTTGCTGTTGTTGTCCACATCCCTTGCCCAGCGACAACAATGTCCTTCATGTTGTTGTTTTGTTGTTGCAGTTGTTGTTTTGCTGTTGTTGCGTTGTTGTTGTTGTTGTTGTTGTTTTGTTGTTTTTGTTGTTTTGTTGTTGTTGTTAAACCCAGGAAAAAGCCGGGTACTTGCCCCTAGTATGTTTATAAAAAGTGTTGTCAATAAAATACGCACCTTATTGCGCGACAGAAAGGTTGTTCAATTTAATACGCACCGCGACACTCTATCTCAAAAAATAACATGATACATAGGAATAAATAAAATAATCTAAAAATTCAATAATATAAATACAGTACATGCGATCGATCTGAAATTTTGATACATGGTTTTTATCATCACCACAAAACTTCCTGCTAAATTTCAACTTGCTAGCTTACGAGGAAGTGGGTTAAAAATCGATCCAAAGTTTTGGCGAACGACAAGCAAGCAACCAAGGGTTCAAACAGACACCACGAGTTAATATAAAGGATTTAAAAAGAAATTATGCCTTGAAATGAAAAACAAATGTCATACAATATGTCTCTATCATGCAATATTGTTTCTTTAAGTACATTATAAACAGTGACACATGACTACAGATTAAAAAACTGCCAGTCAATATCTTTATCTATACGAGATGAACTATCTTTATTCTAAAAGTAAAATTTGCAAAGATGTAAAGATTACCTGTTAATATATATTATAAATACAAGAGTGAAGGTTTCACCAATGGTATCTACACATCTATCATCAAGACTAGACTCCTCACACAAACATAGCTTGTGGTTTTGAAGAAGTTTTCTACAGCTGGCCAACAGCCTGGATGTTTATTCCAAAATACTTTGTCCAACTGCCTCTTCAGTATATCTGACACCAATTCAAATAAATGACATACATTACTTCAGTCTCATCTCTTTATAACTCAAATAATTATTTATAAAAAATAATCCAGTTTAAAAAAAAATTTAGGTTATTTTTTTAATAATTTTTATTTATCCAAGTCGATTAAAGCTACTTGGTACATTTACTTGTGAGATAATTTATCTAAACATAGAAGTAGAATCAAGTAAAGTACACCATGTGTTGTGAAACCCTGGGCCTCAGGATATATGACAATATAGTAAGAAATTAATTATTACATCATACATTAATTGATAAAAATACTTTTTTAAAGTGATACAGCTACATTTTATTTTAACACTAAATATGTCAATTATTCTAAGTTTAAGATTATGCAATCTGTTAGGATTTTGCTAAACATGCATGTTATTAGTCAGTTTAATGTGTGAAAAACGATTTTTTTTAGAAAGAAAGAAAGAAATTGATTTTTGAATCTACTTAAACATTGGTCCATGTAAAATTTTATATTTTAACTAAAGAATCCCAGAATATATTAAATATCAACTTTAAAAACTTGATTATCAACAATAAGGAATGTGTTATTGCAGCTTGTAAATTTGTCCTCTTTTTAAGATTTCCAATTAAATATTCTTTGTTTAGTCTGCCTTCACTTCAAAAAACACTAATTAATTTTAATATATATATATTATATTTTTGCTTTTTTATTGATATATTTATTTCTAAATGAATAGTGCAAGTTAGATTCATAGGAAAACTAGCATTCATATTTTGCCTTTATATTAAGCTTGACCAATTAATCAATGAAACCAGGCAGTCTTGGGGCTCATTTAAAGGCATAACAAATTGTAACACTCAACTTAAACTGTTCTGGAAAAACATTAAATTTAAGCCATTCAGTAACAACATTGTTTACAGAAGAAAAGACGAAATGAATAAGTATATTTAAATATTTGTTAAAAAGCTGAAAACAAGTGACTTCTAGTGCAATTTGATGAACCGTTTTGGAAAAACATTAAATTTAAGCCATTCAGTAACAACATTGTTTACAGAAGAAAACACGAAATGAATAAGTATATTTAAATATTTGTTAAAAAGCTGAAAACAAGTGACTTCTAGTGCAATTTGATGAACCAACTTTGAAAGACAGTGAGGCTGTGTTAGTCACAAATAAATTGAAAGATATTTATACTACATATTTGGAAAATTACCAATCATAACTCAAGATCCAAAACACTTAGAAATAGGAATAATAATAAAAGAAAAATGATCATGGAATCCTCATGTCAATGAAAGAATTAAAAAATCATCAAAACATTACATTTTATAAAGAGAAACTTTTACAGATGTAATAAGATTATAATACCAAAATGTTAGTCTCACTTTGGTGAGACCTGTTCTAAAATATGCATCTTTTTGTATGGAACTCACCCACCAAAGAAAACTTTGATAAATTACAATACATTTTTTTAAAAGGCTGCTAGATTCATTACTGGAGAATATTCAAAACTTACCAGATTAACACTATTAGGGGATAAATTAAATGAATAAAACTTGAAACTGTAGAGGATATAAGTAGTAGAGAGAAAATGACAAAGTACTAATGGTACATAAGTATATGGCAATTCATTCTAAATTAGAGAAGACAATAAAATGATGACTTCATACAACCCTCGGATAGACAGGGATAAAAACACTTTTCTAATTCAGTATGCATGAACAAACACATACAAATTCTCAATCTTACCGTCTGGAATTAGGACTTGAAACGGGCTGCCTGAGGAAACCAGGAAAAAGAGGCATTTATGTTAGGATGTTGCTAGCGTTACGACATGTCGTAACGCTAGCCAGGAAACTAGTGCTACGACATGTCGTAGCAGCAGACGATTCGGCGGGATGTTGCTAGCGTTACGACATGTCGTAACGCTAGCTAGGAAACTGCTGCTACGACATGTCGTAGCAGAAGTTTCCTGGCTAGTGCTACGACTAGTCTCAGCAGTAGAGTAGACACTTAAAAAAACTAAGTCGCTATATACAAAAATAACAAGCACATTCATTGTGGTTTATTTTTTTAAAAAATATTAGAATTTGCCACCATCAGGGGTTTGAACTAAAGTTTTTAAGTCCGCTCGTTTCTGAGAACCGTTTAACAGTTCAAAAGAAAAATACTGGTTAACCACCGGTCCGTATTGTCTTATATTATGAGAACCAGCGAGAGGGTGCATGAAGATTGAAGTTTTCGCCTCGCGTCGTCTGATAATGACATCAAAACATGCTTCCCCCGCTTGCGTTCGCGATACCTTCAACTTCAATTCAGAGAATTTAAAAAAAAACAACTTCCAAACAATTAAGTAAACAGTGATGGTTTATTGTCAATTTTTAATTTTTTTTTGAGGACTTGTGATTAACCGTTCTAAATAAGAGGACCGTTTAAACCGTTAGTAATAGTTAGCGAGGTATTTTTCCTTAGTTACGACAGGTCGTAACACTTGCTACCACTAGTCTTAGTATGTACTCTTATAAAATCTTAGAAATTAACACTTCGATTACTTCGAAAAAACTGAGTCGCTATAATTTCTATAATATTTTAACTTTAACAAACTCTTCATAATATTTCATAATATTAATTCTAAAACCTAAATAGATTTAATCAACGGATTCAACGTATCCGCTTTTCAGAATAAGTAGTTATTAAATCAAAATTACCAGCACACTCATTGTGGTTTTTAAAATGTGCAGAGAGCGAGATTAGATTTAGAACCCTCGTATCAGTTGTCACTGAAAAGTATTGACAAATATATTATCATTCACTATCACTGACGACACTGATCACATCAGCTAGCGTCACTAGCGAAGCTCATGTCAGATGGCGATTTTTAAAAATAATAACTGTTTGACAGTTTGAGTTTGTCATAAAATAACACCAATCAAGTTTTTTTTAACCTTTAAATTTCATTAATCGGCTTACTTAGTATTCATGAAATTTAATTATGAGAACTAATGTTTAGTATTAAAGTATTAGACTTATTATAGTATTAGCATAATTAAAATACAGCATATTTTTTACGACTAGTCGTAGCAGCAGACAACTCGACGGGATGTTGCTTGTGTTACGACATGTCGTAGCACTAGCAACAGCCCGTCTAGTTGTCTGCCGTTACTTTGTCGTAGTAGCAGACACTTTGTTTATGTTATCAACATTTAAAACTCTTATAAAATTGCAAGATTAGACAAAACCATTGATAAGTGTAGGATGCAATAATCCATCCATACAGATCAGATGAATATAATAATTATAAGCTAAAAATTACTTATATGTGAATAATATGTAGGTGAAAAAAACAAACTTTGTGCTGGAGATTGTACACATATTATGATGGGCAAGAAAAATGGCTGCTTGAAATTGATGGAAGATTTCATCTTTTAAATTTCAGCGTTTTATAATTTCCCTTTTCAATGATTGGTTAAGAGCTTGCTTGTCAAAGCGCTTGGACACATCTTTAACTTTAATGATCTTTAACCTTTACTACATTCGTCTTTCTCAGCCTGTCCACTATTTGTTTGCGCTTGAAGCTGCTTTCCTCTCTAAGTTCTAAGAGAAGGGCATTTTCACAGTCAGTTCTTAATTTTTAACAGGAGGTGACTCCTGAACCACATTCTCACCAGAAGTAGAAGTGATATGTAAAACGTATCAACTGTCTTGACTGTCTCTTCTTCGACACTGGTGCAGAAACAGGCTTTTAGGGTCAGGGTTAGAGTCTATTTTTAAATCCTTTATATTAACTCGTGGTGTCTGCGGCCGACCGACCGACCTTGCTTGCTTGCTTGCTTGTCGCCAAAACTTTTGATCGATTTTTAACCCACTTGCTCGCAAGATAGCGAGCTGAAATTTTGCAGGCAGTTTCGTACAGATGATAAAAACAATGTATCAAAATTTCAGATCGATCGCATGTACCGTAATTAAATTATTGATTTTTTAGATTATTTTATTTATTCCTATGTATCATGCTATTTTTTGAGATAGAGCGTCGCGGTGCGTATTATATTGAACAACCTTTCTGTCGCGCAATAAGGTGCGTATTTTATTGACAGCTCTTTTTATAAACATATTCCTGATCGGTGCGCATTATATTAAACATGTTTTACGACACAACTGCAATTTTGTATTTCTGGATGGTCTGGCGTGCGTATTATAATGAACATTCTTTTAAATTCTTCTCGTACATAAAGGATTTATAGTCAAAAACTTGGTTTTTTACGGGTTTTTCTTATTTTACATTAAAATAGAAAAACAAATTTATTGAAATCAATTAAAAATTCTTATTATAATTACTATTAAATTAGATCTTTTAGTTTTAGGGTCAAGGATAGGGATAGTTGTCTATTTTTTACATTAAAATAGAAAAACAAATATATTGAATTGAGATCCGTTAAAAATTCTTATTATAATAACGATTAACTCAGGAGTTCCACAAGGAACTGTGCTAGGTCCCTTACTCTTTTTAATTTATATAAATGATTTACCCAACAACATCTCAACAGGTACAAAAGTTAGGTTATTTGCTGATGATTGTATAATCTATAGAACAATTAAATCAGAACAAGATAGCAAAATTTTACAAAAAGACTTAGATGAATTGATAAAATGGGAAACTAACTGGAGTATGTCTTTCCACCCAGAAAAGTGTCAACTGTTAAGAGTAACAAAGAAAAAGAAACAAATAAATTCAAAATATTACATTCATGGAAAAGAACTGACCCAAACTAAAGATGCAAAATACTTAGGAGTCTTAATAAATGAGAAACTATCATGGAATCCCCATGTCAATGAAGTTATTAAAAAATCAAACAAAACCTTAGGCTTTATAAAAAGGAACTTTAACAAATGTAATAGAGATATAAAACTAAAATGCTACCTCACTTTGGTGAGACCTGTACTAGAATATGCATCTTCTGTATGGGACCCATCCACCAAAGAAAACATTGATAAACTAGAACAAATTCAAAAAAGAGCTGCCAGATTCATTACTGGAGAATATTCGAAACTAACAAGAATAACACCATTAGTTAAATCATTAAACCTTGAAACACTAGAGGATAGAAGAACCAAGAGCAAAGTAGTAATCATACATAAAGCAATTAATTCTAATTTAGAAATACAACACAAAGATAACTTAATACAACCCTCAGATAGACATAAGGCATAAGGATAAAAACACCTTTCTTATTCCGTATGCAAGAACAAACTCATACAAATTTTCGTTCTTCCCGTCCGGAATTCGGGCGTGGAATGGGTTGCCTGAAGAATCCAGGAAAACCAACACTTTATCAACATTTAAATCTCTGATAAAAATGCAGGACTAAACACAAACCATAGATAAGCGTAGGACGCAATAATCTTCTGTATAGAAGGAGCGTCTGTAAACAGATAAGATATTAGATCTTTTACTTTTAGTTTTAGGGTCAAGGTTAGGGTTAGTTGTCTATTTTATACATTAAAATAGAAAAACAAATACAGTAATTGAGTAATACATGGACTAAAACTAATTAAATCAATTTAACATTCTTATAATTACAATTTAATTATATTGCAATTATTAGTTTTAGGGTCAGGGTTAGGTTTAGTTGTCTATTTTGTACATTAAAACATTACCGTACCGTGCAAGTTATGGATGCACGGGTGGATAATTAGTGGATATGAAAAAAATATCGAACTTTCAAATTTTTTATTTTCTGTTAGATTAATATCTCTATTATAATTTGGTGAAATTAAAATTAATATAAAAAATAATTTTAACGTTATATATGTGCTTTGAAGAGAGTGGGGGTCTACGTTTTGTTTACATTTGACCCAAAAGTAGCTCATTTTCAAAACTCGTTTGTACGGAAATCCTTGGCTCCATGCTATCCTGTTTGGTATCGTTGGAAAGTTAATCATTGCGTTGTGAATGCCATTCTGATGACACGCTTTTCTAAAAATTACTATTTTAGTAAACCCAATGTGTATGCGGTGTATACAAATAAAGATGATTGGCTGAATGTAAATCCAAGCTATTGTCAGCGTTTTGATTGGTCGGCGTTCCGCCATCTTCCCTTCACTACGCGTAAACCAGGGATGTCCTAAGTCCGGCCCGCGGGCCAAAACCGGCCCGCGAAGCCATTTTAACTGGCCCGCGGCCTCATCTGAAATAATTAATTAACTGACGTATTATTTCTGTAAAGATGGTATATTTATTCGAAAAATATATATTTAGTACTCTTTCGAGTATGTCAAATGATGGCTAAAATCTGTGATTATTAATTTTTTTAAAAACAAAGTGGAAATTGGTTATTTTAAAACCCGATGACGTTAATTGTACTAAAACCTTGACATCCTACCGTAAAATTTGTTGACGCCATTTTATTTTATTTTTTCGTCGACTCGGAAGTGGAAACGAATAATGCGTCGGTGAACTTAAAAATTTAAAATAGTTTTTTTGTATCACAATTTTTTTAACAACATTTTCGGCTTTTGTTATATTCAACACATTTTGCAAAAGCAGAACAAAAATGAATTTGTTCGATAGCCTGTGATGAAAGACATAAGGATAAAAACACCTTTCTTATTCCGTATGCAAGAACAAACACATACAAGTTTTCCTTCTTCCTGTCCGGAATTCGGGCGTGGAATGGGTTGCCTGAAGAATCCAGGAAAACCAACACTTTATCAACATTTAAATCTCTGATAAAAATGCAGGACTAAACACAAACCATAGATAAGCGTAGGACGCAATAATCTTCTGTATAGAAGGAGCGTCTGTAAACAGATAAGATAAGATATGAAAGCACTGATGCATCTGACACTGCACAACTTCTTTTTTTTTAGAGGAGTTAATTATTACATGCATGTGAGTGAAGAATTACTTGACCTTCAGAGTCTTAAAGACCAAACAAGGGGAAACGATTTATTTACTTCTGTTTGTTCTGCTGTCAATGACTTTAAACTACCTTGGAAAAAAATATATGGAATTACTATTGATGGTTCACCTGCCATGATTGGTGAGCATAGTGGACTTTGCAACACTTGTATGTAACAAAGTCAGTGAGAAGGGTGGCAAAGCTATTAAACTTCACTGTATCATTCACCAACAAGTTCTTTGTGCCAAACATCTTAGATGTGATCATGTCATTAAGCCAGTAATAAAAGAAATAAACTCTATTCGCTCTAATTCCCTGTTTCACCGCCAGTTTCAGCAGTTTCTTGATGACATCCAGGTAGAATACGGAGATGTTGTGTATCACAATGATGTAAGGTGGCTCAGTCGGGGAACAGCACTTGAGCGCTTCTACGCACTTAAAAAAGAAATTGGGAAATTCATGGAAGATAAGGGACAACCAATGCCAGATTTATCTGATACTGCTTGGCTGGCAGATTTTGCATTTTTAGTTGATATGACAAGACATCTAAACGTACTTAACACAAATCTTCAAGGTAAAAATGCAGTGGTAAGCCAATTATATTCACATATCAAGGCCTTTGGGAACAAACTGCAACTTTTTCAGAGGCAACTGTCTCAAATGCAGCCTAATACTAATACCAGCCATTTCCCCTCACTACAGGAAATCATTAAAAGTTTCCCAGAAAGAAGCTTCAATGAGCAAATGCAGAGGTATGTTGCAGATATCACATCTCTGGCTGATGAATTTCAAAGACGCTTTTAGGACTTTGCAACTATTGAAAAGGACATTATGTTATTTTCTTCACCTTTCTCTGTTGACCCTGATAATGCTCCAGGCAATCTGCAGCTGGAACTCATTGAATTGCAAAGTGATAATGAAATTCGCAGCAGACAACAAAAGCTTTCTCTCAACGACTTTTACCGAAAGCTGGATAAAGAGAGATTTAAATAGATTCGAACATTTGCTAAAAAAATGCTCAGCTTGTTTGGCTCGACATATTTGTGTGAGCAGACATTTTCAGTTATGAATTTTAATTTTAACAAGAACCGTGTGAGGACAAGAATAAGTGACTCTCACCTGCGTGATATCATAGTATCAAAACCAGTGGCATTGAGCCTGACCTCAACTATTTACTGCATTCAAGATCTCAGTTTCACCCTTCACATTAAAATTTTGCTATAAAAACTTCTCAACTTATGTCATCTTTTATATAATTTTAATCCGGCCCGCGAAGGGTCTTTATTTCAAGGAATTTGGCCCGCCATGCAAAAAGTTTGGACACCCCTGGCGTAAACAAAGAGAAAGAACACCTTGCCTTACCAAATTCTTTACAGTTTCATAATAAAGCAACATTGGCCACTTCGCGAATTGGCCGATTTCGGGCTTTGGGCGTAACATGTATAATGGCTCCGGCAAAAAACCGAAATCCGGCCCTCTTACAAATCCCTCTCCGGCTGGATTTGTCTTAACTATACAGACGCTCCTTCTATGCAGAAGATAGTTGCGTCCACAGACCATGACAGATGATCTGTTTGGCAAGTGATACAGCGCTCACAGGCCACGGCTTTTGTGGGTTCCACGCATTACCCAGCCGCCTAACTACATGTAGTGTTAGGTACCCATTCGGAGCGGGGTGACTCAGGGACGCCCTGGGCCCCGGGAACAAACCCTTGCCTTCACACGGATTCGAACCAGTGACCATCGGTACGACAGTCCAGTGCGCTGACACTCGACCACCGCGTCCCACATTGGATTTCACAAATGTGAATAAGGTACGCCGGTACGCCCTTAATATAATTAATCCATTTTCCTGCATAGCAACGTGTTTTCGCTTAGGTTCTTTGATGGAGAAATAAAAATCGTAATGTCAAAAAGAACTTATAAAATGTTAAGCCATTATTTTACTTCTCTCCATTTTATTTTACAACTTTTTATTGGAACTGGAAGGGTAGAGGACATATTTTGAAAATGTGATTTCAAATACTTTTTGTTTATTAATTATTATTATTAATAAATATTATAATTATTTTAAAAATGTATGCCTATGAAAGCCTTGCCCAAACGTTTACTCGTGTGTGACGTCGATTATTATAGTATAGTATAGCATAACAGATTTATTGTAGGGCTGTTAACGATTAATTTTAATTTAATAGTTAACTTTTGAAAAATTAACGATTAACTGATTAATTAAAGCCAAAAATGAAAATGTATGATGTCATAAGTAACACTTATTAAACGTTCTTGTTGAAAATCTAAATAACAATGGAATGTCTCCTTTATATGAATATGTCATCTTTTAACCAACTATGAAAAAAGACAAGTGAGTCGACATTATTTGGTTCAAGTGATGAGCAGGTCTAATTGACAATATAACCAACCGAGCTGAACAATCATTCACATGAAACTGAGGTAACTGGTATGCACAAAGCGGTCTAGGCAAGGAATGACATCGGATATCAGTGTTCTTTATGTTTCCACCATTGTAGAGAGTTAATGGACTCAGGAACTTTCATCTCCATTTTGTAACGCAGTAATTCATCAGAAGAGCTGTCGACAATTTTCTGTCTCTGAGTCAAGACTCCATAACTGCCATTAGCTTAATACGCTTTTCATTTGGTTTGATAAGTAGGCAAAGTGTTCATGGTAGGCAAACTTTGTCAACATTTTGAACATTCCCATCAGTCAATAATTTCAAGCAAAAATATTCGTGCAATCGTCAGGAAATTTATTATTTATCAGCAGCTATTTGTTGTTATTATTATTTTTTCTTTTTAACATCCAATAATTTGTAAGTGATGGGTCGATTAATGGATAAAAAATAATTTAATCGTTAAAATTTTTTAACAATTAATCGAGAAAGTAATTGTTAATTTCCGCAGCCCTAATTTATTGCTTTTCACAAATAGTTTGTCTCAACCCAACTTTAGGGCTATATTAGGACAATGATAGACTACTACCACTATGTCCATACTTATAAGCACACTGTAAATCAAATTATCCACTTGAACTCATAAACCGATGATTTTAGGGGCCGTCCATAAATGAAGTCATGCATTTTGGCTGATTTTTTTTTACCCCAAAAAAAAACCCAACACTTTGACCCTTCCAATATGACGTTACAAAGCTTAGACACCCCCCGCCCCCCCAAAGCCGTATTTTGAAATTAGCATGTTGCAAAATACTTTTTTGCATGTTGCAAAATACTTTTTTGTTAATGAAATATGTATTTAGTGTAAGACTGTACTATTATTACTATAATATCATAACACGTGTGAAGCCATTGAAAAAGTCTTCAAATAAAGTTATGCAATCAAAAAATATTTAAGTGAACTTTTATTTAAAGTTGAGCTTTTTGATGTGACCTCACATTACTTAAACAACACCCCCTCTCCTCCTCACCAATGCATGACTATTTTTAGGCCAGTGACATCATTTATGGGCGGCCCCTTTCACTAAATACATATTTAAATGATAAAAAAATAATGTTATTTGTCAATTAGAAAATACATTAGGATAGATGTTGAATAATTTATAACTTTCAAATTGGTTTATGATAAATTCAATATTACAGAATAGTTGTAAGTTGTTAAGAAATTCAAAGCATACACCTACTTGCTTTCGGAAAAATAAAATCAGATATCTATAGAAAAATTTATTTAATGTACTTTAACAGAATTTTTTTTTAGTGAAGTGCTAACTGAGCTCCGCCCCCCTCCCCCATGACCCCCTGACTCCTAATTCCTCCTCAAGGCCGATTAGGTCTATATGTAAGTGACAAATTGTTTCTAGGCTGCTGATTACCAGATTTCACTGTCCCCAAACACAATGTTTTATATTCAGTGGGCAGCAAATTGTCTCCTGTGAACCATTGAAAGATTATAGATATTAACAGAAATTAAAATTGGTTACCTTATTTTATTATTTACCTCTTAAACCAATAAATGCTAGTATTAATAATATTAATTTCAAATTATCAAATGAGTTTTAGACTGCTAGAACCATAACGCATAGTTAGAAACTAAAGACTAAGATTGGGTAGCCAATAATGCCAGTATTACTAATATTAATTTTAAATTATCAAATGAGGCCAACTGCAGAGATTTTCCAACCAAAGATTGACTAGCTTCTTAACTGTAGCCTCCAAGACCGAATTATTTTTTATTACATGTTCAATCAGGCAAAACACATCTCTTTCAAATACAAATTCCAAGGGATAGTATAAAAGAAAATCATTAACTTTAAATATGCAAGAAATTTATTGAAAATAGCTAAAACTACAGTACACAGATACATTTACATGTATAAAATTCTTTTTACAGTGAAACTATATAAATATACTATATTAAATGGTTGATTAACCTGGGGCATATCTTCTGGAGGATGTTATTTAAAAGAATAACACCCAGGCTCGATGTCACCCTAACTTATATAAAATTGTTTTAACATCTATATAAAATATTGTCTATAGACTACAGGTAAATAAAATGCAGAATGTACAGAAAAGTCCTAGGGAATCAAAGTGCAAAAATTTTGACAATTAAAAAAAGAGGTGGACAACATTCAAAATAGAGCAATAAGTAAATCATAATCATAAATATGTTTAACCAAATTTGTGGAGTTAGTAGTAATGCAGTTGACTGGTAATCCTACACTCTTCAGACAGTTTCATTTCATCATTAATTTGTCAATAAAATGAATAGGAGGGAGCTGTAAAGACATTGATCATTGATAGACAAAATAATAAGAATAACATCCAGGTTTGATGTCACTATATACAATTCTTTTAATTAGCTATGTAATATGCTGTCTATCGCTATATAATATGCTGTCTATCGCTATATAAAATGCTGTGTATAGCTATATAAAATGCTGAATGTACAGAAAAGTCCTAGGGAATAAAAGTGCAAAAAATATTTATTATAGAATAACGAGGTGGATAACATTCCAAATATAGCAATCATCATAAATATGTAAACAAATTTTCAAGACAAACTTGTCAAAGTTAGCAGAAAAGCAGATGACTGGTAATACTACACTCTTGAGACATTTTCATTTCATCATAAATTTGAAATCACATATAAAGGATCATGTTTCGTACAGTAAGGTAACTATTATTAGTAAAAAGCTTTCTCCAAGGCATTCAATTTGTAATCCTGTTCTCCTGAATGTTTATTTTTTGGGGTAAAAATAAGAGTGTATTTAGTGTAAAGCATTTTTAAAAGAATTTCATTTGAAAGATATATCAGTTTAATATATCTCCTGAATGTGTCTTTTTGTGTTTGTTTACTGAACTGTTTTTTGTTAAACATTTCCCATAAACACCAGGTCACCAGATTGTGTAAAAAATTTCCCACAGACATCATATTTGAATGCTTTTCCTCCAGATTGTGTCATTCTGTGTTTTGTTATGTGACCAGATTGTGTAAGACATTTCCCACAGACATTTGAAAGGTTTTTCTCACAAATGTGTCCTTTTGTGTGAATTTAGGTTACTAGATTGTGAAAAACATTTACCACATATGTCACATTTGAATGGTTTTTCTCCAGAATGTGTCCTTCTGTGTTTTGTTAGGTGACCAGATTGTGTAAAACCTTTACCACAGATGTCACATATGAAAGGTTTTTCTCCTGAATGTGTCCTTTTGTGTGCTGTCAGATCACCAGATAGTGTAAAACATTTACCACAAACATCACATTTGAAAGGTTTTTCTCCTGAATGTATCCTTCTGTGTACTGATAAGTCACCAGATTGTCTGTAACATTTACCACATATATCACATTTGAAAGGTTTCTCTCTAGAATGTGTTCTTATGTGTTGTGTTAGGCCATCAGATCTACTAAAACCTTGACCACAGACATCACATTTGAAAGTCTTTTCTCCTGAATGGGTCATTCTGTGTTTATTTAGGCTACTAGAACTTCCAAAGCATTTCCAACAGACATCACATTGGAATGGTTTTTCTCCAGAATGTGTTCTTTTGTGTACTATTAGGCTATAAATTCTACTATAACCTTTACCACAGACATCACATGTGAAAGGTATTTCTCCAGAATGTGTAATTCTGTGTACTGGTAGATCATTAGATCTTCTAAAACCTTGACCACAGATGTCACATTTGAATGTTTTTTCTCTTGAATGTGCCATTTTGTGTTGTTACCAGATTTTGTAAACATATACCAAATACATCACATTTGAAATATTTCTCACAAGAATTAGTCACTATGTGTTGTTTTCAGACTGTAGTATCATTTCTTACATTTAAATGCACTTTCTCAAGAACGTGTCCTTTAGTTATCAAAATGTTTATAAACCTTTCCCACAATTATTACAATTAAAAGATTGTTAACTTGATACTTCCTTTCTAATAGTTATTTTAACCTATCATATGTTTTGTCAGTCTAAATATGTCCACTTGTTTCTTTTGACAGTAATGATTACTATGTCTCCAAGTGACCTTCGAGGTGCATTTACAGTGGTACTAAATTTGCTCTTGATATATCTGAAACTCAGAGACAATATTCAGTAGTTAGTAATTACTGTAATAAAAGTAGAAGCTGATCAGCAAAAATATTGAAATAATAATATTAAAAAAAAGGAATTAAGCCTTGAAATGAAAAACAAATGTCATATAATATGTCTCTATCATGCAATATGGTTTCTTTAAGTACATTATAAACAGTGACACATAACTATGATTACAAAACTGGCAGTCAATATCTTTATCTATACAAGATGAACTATCTTTATTGTAAAAGTAAAAGTCGAAAAGATGTAAAGATTACCTGTTGCTATATATTTTAAATAAAGAGTGTAGTTTTCGCCAATGGCATCTACACATCAATCATCAAGACTAGACTCCTCACACAAACAATGCTTGTGGTTTTGAAGACTTGGTCAACAGCCTGGATGTCAATTCCAAATTACTTTGTCCAACTGCCTCTTCAGTATATCTGATACCAATTCAAATAAATGACATACATTACTTCATAAGTCTCATCTCTTTATAACTCTAATAATTATTTATAAAAAATAATCCAGTTTAAAAAAAATTAGATTATTTAAATTTTTTTTTATATATCCAAGTTGATTGAAACTACCTGGTACATTTACTTGTGATTTGAGATAATTTTCCTATACATAGAAGTAGAGTCAAATAAAGTACACCATGTGTTGTGAAACCCTGGGCCTCAGGATATATGACATTGACAATATAGAGAGAAATTAATTATTCAACAATGCATTAATTTATAAAAATACTTTTTTAAAGTGCTACAGCTACATTTTTTTAAAACACAAAATATGTCAATTCCTCTTTAAGTTTCAGATTATGCAGTCTGTTAGGATTTAGTGAAACAAGCATGTTATTACGTAGTTAGTATAATGTATCAAAAACATTTCTTGTACAAGAAAAAAAGAAATGGATTATTAAATCTACCTAAACATTGGTCCATGTAAAATTTTATATTTTGACTTTAAAAATCCCCAAATAGATTAAATATCAACTTTAAAAACTTGATTATCAACAATGAGGAATGTGTTATTGCAGTTTGTAAATTTGTCCTTTTTTAGATTTCCATTTAAATATTCTTTGTTTAGTCTGCCTTCACTTCAAAAAACACTAAATTAATTTTAATACATACATTTATTTTATTTTCACTTGTTTATTGATATATTTATTTCTAAATGAATAATGCAAGCTAGTTTCATAGGAAAACTAGTAGTCATATTTTGCCTTAAAATTAAGCTTGACCAATGAATCAATAAAACCAAAAATCGAAAAACATTAAATTTAAGCCATTCAGTAACAACATTGTTTACAGAAGAAAAGACGAAATGAATAAATATCTTTAAAGATTTGTTAAAAAGCTGAAAACAGGTGATTTTTAGTGCAATTTGATGAACCAACTTTGAAAGACAGTGAGGCTGTGTTGGTCAGGTATGTTTGATAAATTGATACAGGTGCTTTACTAAAGAAATGTTGTTGGTAAATCATTTAAAATTGACAGCACCACCAATGTTCCCTCTAAGGTTTTTTGGTCCGTGTGCAAAGAAAAAAAACTTGTGTGCATAGTTGCACAGTATCTATTTTTGTGCAGTATTTTACAAAAGTTGCAGCGCGGTAACTCTAAACTGCTTCGCGACATGTGCAAAAGAGTAACGAAGAAAAAGTCACAAATAAAATGAAGATATTTATACTTCATATTTGGAAAATTACTAATCATAACTAAAGATCCAAAACACTTAGAAATAGGAATAATAATAAAAGAAAAATTATCATGGAATCCTCGTGTCAATGAAAGAATAAAAAAATCAATCAAAACATTACAATTTATACAGAGACACTTTTACAGATGTAATAAGATTATAATACCAAAATGTTATCTCACTTTGGTGAGACCTGTTCTAAAAAATGCATCTTCTTGTATGGAACTCACCCAGCAAAGAAAACTTTGATAAATTAAAAACACATACAAATTCTCAATCTTACCGTCTGGAATTAGGACTTGTAACGGGCTGCCTGAGGAAACCAGGAAAAAGAGGCATTTATCAACATTTAAAACTTTTATAAAATTGCAAGATTAGAAAAAACCATTGATAAGTGTAGGACGCAATAATCCATCCGTATGGATCAGATGAACATAATAATTATAAGCTAAAAATTACTTACATGTGAATAATATGTCAATAAAAAAAAATTAAATTTTGTGCTGCAGATTGTGCACATATTATGATGGGCAAGAAAAATGGCTGCTTGAAATTGATGGAAGATTTCATCTTTTAAGTTTCAGCGTTTTATAATTTCCCTTTTCAATGATTGTTTAAGAACTCGCTTGTCAAAGCGCTTGGACACATCTTTAACCTTTACTACATTTGTCTTTCTCAGCCTGTCCACTATTTGTTTGCTCTGGAAGTCCCTTTCCTCTCTAAGTAGACCCCTCAGCCGAAGCCTGAATGTGGCAAAATTTTCGACCTTAGAAAATCCGCCGGACAATATGTGGCGCGCCGCATTAGCCGCCGTAAATCTGCCCCAAAATGAACGAGCCGCCTTAACGTAATGTTTTTGTTTTCTTAAATTTCATTACGTTCTGTTTTAAGATCGATTGCATTTTTAGAATAACTATCGCCGGAAGTAAGTTATTTGTACAGTTTTTTTTAAAACCTAAATAATCATTGATAAAGTTCTTCTTGCAAGTGATCTTTTTCTTACAATATTAATTTATAAAATACTTATTAAAATACAAATAAATAAATTAATTAATTTAAGTCATCATAAGTCATAAAGCTATATCCGAAATAGGTGATTTATTATTACTCAATTATGGCTCAGCGATCTTCTACTAGCAGAAAGGTAACCCTAAATTAATTGTTTCAATTAACTAGATCAGGGGTGGCCACACCCGTAGTAACTGAGAGCCATTTTAAAATATATAAAATTGTTGAGAGCCGCTTTGAAGCACTATGGGTCATTAAACTTGGCTGGGCAAAATTCCAGTAATCCTTGTAACATATCTTTCATAAATTGTACGGGAGCTGCGACGTGAACACAGGAGAACCGTATGCGGCTCACGAGCTGCGGTTATGCCACTGAGGAACTAGATACTAGTTTAGCCAATAACTGATGATTTTTAAGGGTGATCCTGAAGTTTTAGCATGTAAATTTTTTCGCTGCGAATTTAAATTTTCTCGTGAGAACTTTCATTTTTTTTTATCTATTAAATGCATTTATATATGTTATATTTTGGTTATTATAGTGCTAATTTGTAAGGCTTTTTAATTCATAAGGCTTTTTTGGCCCTTGATGCTACATAATCGGAGTAGGATACATCATTTTGTTTATCTAGCCCTAGCACCCTGCTAGCCATATTCTTTTACCTGGAACAGCACCCTGCTAGCCATATTTTTTTACCTGGAACGATCTACAGTGGGGCCCGCTTAAGTTGACAGCCTCGGGGGTATGAAAAATGGTGCCGAGATAACCGATCACCGACTTAAACGAAAACCAATATGGCGGCAAAATATTAACATGCGCTTTAAATTTCTTTATAATTATATACATGATGTGCGTTAATTAGTGATGGAACGATTAATGATTTAATCGGAATCGTATCGGAATATCGGGACCTTAATATTTCTTCCCTCTTTCCTAAGGTTAAGACCGTTCAATTTTAAGGACTGTTTAAATATAACGTAATGGGGGTGAGACTGCAATCAATTTAAATAGTTTAAATATAACCCAGGGTTCCCACTTAGTCGGGAATTCTCTTAAAATAATTTTTCTCGGTCTTGAAAGTCTGGAAATAGTCGAGCAAAGTTATGACTAGTCTGGAATTTATATATATATATATTTTGCCGAAGTAAAATGACTTTGATTACATCTTTGGTCATGTTTCGATTCAATTTAATAAAATAAAAAAAGTTACCAGTTTATAATTGTCTGCGCATGCGTTAAAGGTCAAATTTTTTGCCTCGCCTCATGGCGCGTGTTTGCAATGCCCGTCAAATCGGCAAATTAAAAAAAAACCCCATCAATATGGTAATTTTAGGTTTAATGCCTTTGACGTGCAGGATATCTGTCACTATGAGACCGCACTCGAATTTCTTCCGTCAATCAAATGATATGTGTAACTTGTAATATAAATAGTAACAAATGAGGCCTTGACTTTATCGGAATTCGACCTACAACGGTGATGACGTGTATATTATATATCTACTATAATATTAAGAAAATGATTTGATTTCAGCGTCACGCCCGTGTTAGTCACAGTCACGTATCTTACTGGTAACAAAGCAACAACAAACTTTTAAAAGAATAATAATAATTCTTTATTTAATTATATATAAAACCACCGTGGATTCTCAATACAAACCTTTATTTTCTTTTCTAAAGATATCCGTTTATCTTAAAAAATAAAATGATTAATGCATCAGAAAATGAATTAAGTTTAATAATAATATAACATGCACAGCGAAATAATAACGGATTAAAGACCACTATCCCCATTTTCGAGTACCTCTGGTGAATACATACTCAATCTAACGGAATCAAATTGAAAGTAAAAACATCCGGTAATTTTTATTGAAATCTCATAGAATCACAGAATAGCCGGAAGTCTCAAAGAAAGCGAGATGTCAACACTGTTTTGAACTAAAAATGCCAAAGTGCATTGCTAGGCGAACAAACGGGGATCGAGCTAACCGACGTTAAGTTGCAAATTTGGCACTCTTTTGTGCTCGAAATATTAGGGCTTGGCGACTTTAAAAAATCGAATTAACCGCTGAAAAAATGCAAAGACAAAGAGAGAATTTGGCGGTTCCAAAAAAAAACGTCGACTTAATAGAGCTGACGAGTTAAGTGGGCCCCACTGTATGTTAAAATAAATTTACTGACTAAAAATTTTTTAAAAAAAAGTTTCATTCATCTATCTTACAATTACATTAAGTGGCAATATGAATCTTCACTTAAGTGTCAAGCACAATGTGTCAGTACAAAGTCAAGAAAAGTCAAATAAAATTTTGGGATATTTCCGTAAGTATGGTGAAGGAAACACCGGAAACAGTCAATGTCAGGCAACATCAAGTAATGAAATGACAAGAGATATCGTTATCTGGTTCTGTAAAGACTTGCTCGCCTTTGAAAATGTGGCTAAAGATGGTTTTGTTGTCTTCTTCAAAATTAATTGCCCATCTCACAAAATACAGTCACCTGTAACACTTGCTGGCACAGCACTGGATGATGTTTACGAATATTTCATAATCAGCCGAAAATCAGCTACAAAAAAAAGTCAATTTACGGAGAAATCAGGCTAATCCGGATATCAACCGAATAATTATGTCAGCCAGCCGAAATGTTAAAATCCGGCTAATCCGGATATCAGCTGCAAAATTATATCCGCCAAAAAATTATGTCAGCCAGCCGAATTTTAAAAAAAAATTCGGCTGGCAGGTCTTTCTCTAAGAGGAGGGCATTTTCACAGTCAGTTCTTAATTTTTAACAGGAAGTGACTCCTGAACCACATTCTCACCAGAAGTAGACACTGGACTCACTGGTGCAGGAACAAGCTTTTAGAACTAATTAGCCTAATAAAAGCAAAGAGAACGGTGCGCTTGATAAATGGTATTTTTGGCTGCAATAATTTTTTTTTCTATTTTAAATTAAAAAATAGACAACTAAACCTAACCCAGACCCTAAAACTACAACCTGAATTACGTTTATGGTTAAAAATAATTGCACTTATTCCATTTTCAAGGGTAAAAATACAACATTTCATTCCCGGAAGTACGCGCTCTGCCATGGCCATAACAAAGTAATCAATGTAAATTATTGAGCGCACCATTCTCTTTGCTTTAGTCAAAATCAATAAGCCTTATCTTGATTTTTAAAAAAAAATTGACTAAAATTTCCACTTACACTCACATTGCTCTTTGCGCTTCAATTGTTGGTCTGAGAGTAGCGAAAGTGAAATACTAGTTATTCCCAGGGCTGCCAGATCAAAATATAAGGAAAAAGCCAAAGTGTCTTTTAATAAAGGTAAAAAATAAGCCAAACTTATTTTTGGTATGATTTGTTACGTCCATCGCTTAACTTATTGGAAATTTAGATTGGTAGCGGTTTTTTTTTCGTAAGGGGTGATATGCCCCGGGCAGAACTTTTTAGGGGTTGAAATTCCTCGTTGTCTATTAGGTTAAATAACGAATCATTTTATCTAAATAAAATAATATATAATTGGACAAAATAATTTTTTTAAAAAGGAATTATGCTAATGTATGTGAATGTTCATATGGTATGCAATTAAAACTTAAAACTCCATATTTGGGGCCGTCCATAAAGTACGTCACGCTCCAAAGGGGGGAGGGGGTGTAAGAAAGCGTGACACTTTGTGACAGGGGGAGGGGGGTCTGGCCATGTGTTACGTCACGGTGTTTTATATTAAATTTTAATTATTTTGTTAATTAAAAAAAACATTTTTGTTCAAAGTGTGACGTACTTTAGAAAGGGGGGGGGGTCCAAGATTTGTGACAGGGGGGAAGGGGGAGTTAAAAATGGTCAAAAATAGCGTGACTTACTTTTTGGACGGCCCCTTTGATGTAAATTCTTCTGATACTAATGATTTTGAGTAAAATGAGAACACTCAGTTTGTTATTCTAGCTACTGAGCTTAAAATGAATGAGAAGTATCGATTGTGATATTTTCATCAAAGATTTTGACAAATGAAGATAGGAGACCTATTCTCTTTGTTTATGTTTTTATGTCTTGCACAATTAAAAATTGTTATTTTTAATGCTTTCCAACTTTCCAATTTCAATTCTGTTTACTTAATAAAAGCATTTCTTCTTAAAGAGGGTGGTGGAAAATTTAACATCAGCCACTGATGGCAGAAACCCTTGCTACACCGCAGCGTTTAATAACTACTAGCATTTTTTTCTCATCTGAATAAAACAAACACTACCCCGAGCTTGCACAACAACAAAAATAATAATTTAAAAAAGAGCCAAGAAAAAATCCAAAAAAAATAATAATAATGAGGCGAATAGGTCTGAAAAAAGTCAAATTTGGCCTTTAAATTTAATAAAGGCAATCTGGCAACCCTGGTTATTCCATTGTGAACAGAATTCTTTAGTGTATAAAGTTTAAGGGGATCTACGGGTCACAAATTAGTGGATATTTTGAAAAAATATCGAACTTTCAAAAATTGTATTTTCTGTTAGATTAATATCTCTATTAACATTTGGTGAAATTAAAATTAATATAAAAACAAACTTTATACAAGAAGCCAAACATCTAAAACCCAAACATAAAATTGATATCAGAGACAACTTAATCAGCATAGGAAAAAAAATCTGACTACACAACTGACATACTAAGAGTAACAGTAAATAACATCATCAAAGAACAATATCCTGAAAATTCCTGGATAAGAGTCTACACCGATGGCTCCTCAAAAAAAGCCACAAAAAATGGAGGACCCGGCATTCTAATAGAGTGGCCTAACTTAGAACACCTTGAAAAAGCAACAGCCATAGGAAGTCTCTCAGATAGCACTAGAGCAGAAAGGAAAGCACTAGAGCTTGCCGCAAAAATTCGAACAAGTGACCCCCACTCTAAAAACAGCCAGATTGTCATCCTCACTGATGCTAAGACAGTGCTCCAGTCTCTCAAAAACCCAAACACCTTGATCAATCAGACACTCAGTACAGAACTATTGAAACTGAGCAAAATAAAAAAAGAACTTATTCTCCAATGGATCCCTGAACATGTGGAACTTGTAGGAAATGACACTGCTGACTCCTTGGCAAAAACTGGAGGCAGTCAAAACCAGGCAGATCCATCTCTAGCCTACACCACGAAGAAATCAAGGCAATGCTCAAAAGAAGTGAATCTGAAAGATGGTCCGAGCTCAAAGAAAACCACCCAAAAAGTGATGCATACTTCAAACTCCCCCGCCAATCACAAAACATCATTTTCAGGCTAAGGACGGGCCACAACAAACTTAGGCAACACATGTTCCGCAAACTTCGAATTGGAGAAAGCGAAATGTGCCCCTGCGGGACAGCTGCGGAAAATGCGGAACATGTTCTCCAAAACTGCCCTCAGTACCACCATGCCCGGACAGACATATGGCCCCAGGAAGCTACCCTCGATGACAGACTCTATGGTGGACTGGACCAACTGACAGCCACAGCGCAGTTCATCACAAATATAGGACTTGCTGTCTAAATCCTCTATCAAAAGATTTGAGAACGAAGAAGAAGAAGAATAAAAACAATTTTAACGTTATAAATGAGCTTTGAAGAGGGTGGGGTCTACGTTTTGTTTACATTTGACCCGAAAATAGCTCATTTTCAACACTCGTTTGTACGGAAACCCTTGGCTCCATTCTATCATGTTTGGTATCGTTGGAAAGTTAATCATTGCGTTGTGAAAACCATTCTGGTGACACGTTTTTCTAAAAATAACTGTCTTAGTAAATCCAGTGTGTATGCAGTTTGGACAAATAAATATCATTGGCTGAATTGTAAATCCAAGTTATTTACCACGTTTTTATTGGTCGGCGTTCCGCTATCTTCTCTTCACAACGCGTAAACAAAGAGAAAGAACACCTTACCGAATTCTCGACAGTTTCATAATACAGCAACATTGGCCACTTCGCAAATTGGCCGGCCATTTCGCTCAGTGGCCGATTTCGGGATTTGTGCTTAACATATATAATGGTTCCGGGAAAAAAAACTAAATCCGGACATTTTTTACAAATCCGTCTCCGGCTGGATTTCACAAATGAATGTGAATCTAATCTTATCTGTTTCAGACGCTCCTTCTATACAGAAGATTATTGCGTCCTACGCTTATCTATGGTTTGTGTTTAGTCCTGCATTCTTATTAGAGTTTTAAATGTTGATAAAGTGTTGGCTTTCCTGGTTTCTTCAGTTAACCCATTCCACGCCCGAATTCCGGACGGGAAGAACGAAAATTTGTATGAGTTCGTTCTTGCATACTGAATAAGAAAGGTGTTTTTATCCTTATGAGGCTTATGTCTATGTCTGAGGGTTGTATTAAGTTATCTTTGTGTTGTATTTCTAAATTAGAGTTAATTGCTTTATGTATGATTACTACTTTGCTTTTGGTTCTTCTAACCTCTAGTGCAGTGGTTCCCAAAGTGGTCCGTACGGACCCCCAGGGGTCCCTGATACCATTCAGGGGGTCCGTGGAAAATTAAAATTGATTTGGGGGTCCCTGAACAGCGTCAGGGGGTCCGCGAAAATTTTAATATAAAATAATAAAATTGAACAATTTTTATTATTATGAAAAATTATAATAATAAATAAAATAGTATATTTTCAACTGATTAAATACTATCTTAGGTGCTATTAGTCATGGAGTACAATGTTGTTTTACCTAGAAAAGGTTATAGGACTGAGGTTATTTCTACAACTATAACCAATCAAAGTACTTGGTTTGTTGAAAGGTCTAGCTTGATGCGTAAGAAATGCGAAATTCCAATAAGTAGGTCAGCAAAATACAAGTTTTTAACTTCAATCTACGAGGGTTGCAAGGTAGGGTAATTTTCGATGTGCCAGTAAGTTATATTTATCTAAATTGTACCCTATCAACTATTTTTTCCATAGTGCTTTACTGTAGCATTCCATTGAAAATGTTAATTATTATTAACAGTGGTTTGTTACCATAGATAAGAGTAAGAGAATGAGTGAGCCCTGGGCTGGATTTAGACTTGATAGAGGCCTAAGCTATTTGAGATCAAGGGTCCCTTTTGAAGTCCAGATATTCTATGTCAGTGCCAAATCTGGAAAAAAAGTTCCGGGGACCTCCAAGAAGGCGGAGACCCTAAGCTATAGCTTGTTTTGCAAATCCAGCACTGAGTGAGCCGAAGAAACAATGCCGACAATAGTGTTGTTGAATATTTGAAGTATGGCTAATATTTTGGAAACAGATACGAAAGGACAAACGTTATTAACTGAATTAAAAAGATTTTTTCAAGTTAAAGCAATACCCTTGACTTTCTGGCATACTTAAAACAAGCTGAAGGGAATGTATTTTAGTACATTGTACAATCATCGACATCATTTATTCACAAAAAACTTATTGGAATTTGTATGGATCACTAGATAATGTCATTAGAGCAGTTAATAAAATCGGAAGGAATGCCTTCAATGAGAGATTATTTATTCAACCGTGTGCGGACAATGAAGAAGCCTAGAGTCGTTTACTTATTCACACAGAAGTACGTTGGTTATCAACAAGTACTTATTTAAATCGATTTATGCTCTCCTTGATTCAGTGTTCGAATTCCTGGAAAACAAAGACAATGATTTGCGACACAATTAACTCAAAAAATGACATATCCTTAATAAATGATTTATTTACCAACTTTAAAGAAACTAATTTGAAACTACAAGTAGCCTACAAGTAGCCTACAAGTAAAGCAATTAAATTTAATCAAAAGCATACTATCTGGTTTGTTGCAAACATTTTTCTGTACAAACAAAACTTAAGAACAGGAGAATGTTCTCAGTTTCCAAAACTTTTGAAATTGAAAAATGGAGATAAAGATTTGCTGGCCTACTGTCAAAACTTAACAGTTCTTCACGCAGACCTCAATCAAAGATTTGAAGACATTCTTCACTTGGATATTTCCGATTGGGCGTTGAACCCTTATGCGCGTGGACTAGCTCAGATCCCAAACACAGATGAATCCATACTAATGCTGGAGCAGCTTATTGAAATGAGGAACTTAAAGGTCAATGTTCAGCCCAATTATATAGCCTGCATTACAAGTTATTGTACAAAAGTTGTTGACTGCTTTACCGTCTTTCCATTAGGTATTCAGTGATTTAGAGATTCAGTGCCCCTGTGAACCTCAACATAACAATCAGAAACCTACAAGAAAATGCTGCTCGTGGGGATTTGCGCTTGCTACTCACAAACATTGAGACGGTCATACATATACTCATAAAATCGCATAATGTTTATCCAAGTTTTTTCTTGTGCGTGACATTGTATGAGAACAAAAGTTATAACTTCAATTAATACTTTAACAAAATGTTGCTTTTTTGGATTTGTAATTTTTGTTCTATGCATTTATGTAGTTTTTTCAATTGGGGGTCCGTGGGGAAGTTTTGACTATAAAAGGGGTCCGTGGGTCAAAAAAGTTTGGGAACCACTGCTCTAGTGTTTCAAGGTTTAATGATTTAACTAATGGTGTTATTCATATTCTAGTCAGTTTCGAATATTCTCCAGTAATGAATCTGGCAGCTCTTTTTTGAATTTGTTCTAGTTTATCAATGTTTTCTTTGGTGGATGGGTCCCATACAGAAGATGCATATTCTAGTACAGGTCTCACCAAAGTGAGATAGCATTTTAGTTTTATATCTTTATACATTTGTAAAGGTTTCTTTTTATAAAGCCTAGGGTTTTGTTTGATTTTTTAATAACTTCATTGACATGGGGATTCCATGATAATTTCTCATTTATTATGACTCCTAATTATTTTACATCTTTAGTATGGGTTAGTTCCTTTCCATGAATGAAATATTTTGAATTTATTTGTTTCTTTTTCTTTGTTACTCTTAACAGTTGACACTTTTCTGGGTGGAAACTCATACTCCAGTTAGTTTCCCATTTTACCAATTCATCTAGGTCTTTTTGTAAAATTTTGCTATCTTGTTCTGATTTAATTGTTCTATAGATTATACAATCATCAGCAAACAACCTAACTTTTGTTCCTGTTGAGATGTTGTTGGGTAAATCATTTATATGTATTAAAAATAGTAAGGGAGCTAGCACAGTTCCTTGTGGAACTCCTGAATTGACCTTTATAGGTGCAGATTTAGATCCATTAATTATTACAGTTTGATCCCTGCCCAAAAGGAAGTCTTGGATCTTTTCGCTTAGGTTCTTTGATGGAGAAATAAAAATTGTAATGTTAAAAAGAACTTATAAAATGGGAAGCCATTACTTAACTTCTCTCCATTTTATAACATTTTATTGGAACTCGAAGGGTAGAGGACATATTTGAAAATGTGATTTCAATTATTTTTGTTTATTATTAAATATTATTTTTAAAATGTATGCCAATGAAAGTGAAAGCCTTGCCGAAACGTTAACTCGTGTGTGACGCCAATTAAGGCATGCACTACCAAACAAGGAACCATTCAGTGTGACACCTGCAATGAATGGTACCACATTGCATGCCTGCATTCTAACACACCAAAGCACAAAGCAATAGGCCTAAGAAATAAATATGCATCTTGGCACTGCATACATTGTGGGTTGCCCCAAATCAGTTCAGATTTATTTAACTATAAGGACCTTATCACCACAAACTCTTACAGTGTTTTGGCTAATCCTTTTATAAATAAACCACTAGATAAAATGAAACCAACCACACAAACCCATAAAATTACCCATAAAAAATCTAATAATAATAATAATCAAAACATTCTCAAAACACTAATAGTTAATTTCCAAAGCTTAAAAAATAAAATTCCAGATTTAGAACTACTTATAAAAACAGAAGAACCAGACATAATTGCTGGTTCTGAAACTTGGTTGAACCCCAACATATATAACTCTGAGATTTTAAACACCAATTATAATATTTTTAGGAAAGACAGATCAGACAATTATGGAGGAGTGCTACTTGCAATTAAATCAAATATCATAGCTGAAGAAATTACTACACAGCAAAATTTTAATATAGAGTCTATTTATTGTAAAATAATTACACCAAACTCATCCCCACTTATTGTAGGCAGTATATATAGACCTCCGAATACAAACCCAGAATACATGAACAATCTTTGTAGTCAATTAACTTTCATAAAAGAGAATAATAAAAATGCAGTTCTATGGATTATGGGGGACTTTAATCTTCCAGATATAAATTGGAAAAATTATACAATTGATAACCATCAAACTAACAAAGAAATTAATGAACACTTCCTAGACACTATAAACAACATAAACCTAGAACAGATAGTAAAAACAGCAACAAGGAAAAATAAAACACTAGATTTATTCCTAACAAATAGACCAGGACTAGTGTTAGACTATAAAATAATTCCAGGACTGTCCGACCATGATATTGTTAGGGTCACCAATACAATAAAAACTAAAATTAATAAGATACCTAGAAGAATAATCTATCTTTGGAATAAATGTAATTCAATAAAACTACACCAATCAGCGGCTAACTTCCAACAAACTTTCCTAAGTAAATTTAACACAAATAGCCCAGTAGAAGAAATTTGGAAAGATATAAAAACAAATCTAAAAACTATAATGGATGAGAATGTTCCAACAAAACTAACATCAAATAAAATTAACAAATGCTGGTTCAATTCTAGATTGAAAAAGCTATGCAAACTAAAAGAGAACTTATTTAAGAAATATAAAGCTACCAATTCATATAGGATACACAAAAAATACTTAAAGATTAAACACTTGACACAAAAACTTAGTCGGAACCTCCAAAATGAATATATAAACAATGTAATTACCAAAGATAACAATAAAAACTTATGGTCCTTTATCAAATCTAAAAAAATGGAACCTTCAGGAATAGCCACACTAAAAGGCTCAAATAATAAAACCTATAATGATAATGAAACTAAAGCTAATATCCTTAACACATATTTTGCATCATCTTTTTCTGCCTCAGGCGACAAGGAAGTTTTAATAAATTTAAATAAAATGGAGGAAATAGGTAACATAACTGTAGATGAGATAGGTATACATTCACTCCTAAAAAACTTAAAAATAAACAAAGCTACTGGCCCAGATGATTTGCCTGCAAGATTATTAAAAGAACTAAGCAATGAACTGTCCCCAATCCTTGTAGTTCTCTTTCAAGCCTCTCTAAACCAGGGTAAAGTGCCCCAGGATTGGAAATTAGCTAATGTAAGTCCACTCTTTAAGAAAGGGGATAAATCAGACCCTGGTAATTACAGGCCTGTATCACTTACTAGTATCACCTGTAAATTACTAGAACACATAATATATAGTAGAATAGTTAACCACCTTGACAAATATAATGCCCTATGCCCACATCAACACGGCTTTAGAAAAAACAGATCATGTGAAACACAATTAATAGGTTTAATAGATGAACTATCAAAAGGCTTGGACAAAAATGATCAAATAGATACAATATTACTAGACTTCTCAAAAGCATTTGACAAAGTTCACCACCTTAGTTTACTTAAAAAACTTAACTACTTTGGAATCTCAGGTTCCTTACATCACTGGATCCAAGACTTCCTTTTGGGCAGGGAGCAAACTGTAATAATTAATGGATCTAAATCTGCACCAATAAAGGTTAACTCAGGAGTTCCACAAGGAACTGTGCTAGGTCCCTTACTCTTTTTAATTTATATAAATGATTTACCCAACAACATCTCAACAGGTACAAAAGTTAGGCTATTTGCTGATGATTGTATAATCTATAGAACAATTAAATCAGAACAAGATAGCAACATTTTACAAAAAGACTTAGATGAATTGATAAAATGGGAAACTAACTGGAGTATGTCTTTCCATCCAGAAAAGTGTCAACTGTTTAGAGTAACAAAGAAAAAGAAACAAATAAATTCAAAATATTACATTCATGGAAAAGAACTGACCCAAACTAAAGATGCAAAATACTTAGGAGTCTTAATAAATGAGAAACTATCATGGAATCCCCATGTCAATGAAGTTATTAAAAAATCAAACAAAACCTTAGGCTTTATAAAAAGGAACTTTAACAAATGTAATAGAGATATAAAACTAAAATGCTACCTCACTTTGGTGAGACCTGCACTAGAATATGCATCTTCTGTATGAGACCCATCCACCAAAGAAAACATTGATAAACTAGAACAAATTCAAAAAAGAGCTGCCAGATTCATTACTGGAGAATATTCAAAACTGACAAGAGTAACACCATTAGTTAAATCATTAAACCTTGAAACACTAGAGGATAGAAGAACCAAGAGCAAAGTAGTAATCATACATAAAGCAATTAATTCTAATTTAGAAATACAACACAAAGATAACTTAATACAACCCTCAGATAGACATAAGGATTAAAACACCTTTCTTATTCCGTATGCAAGAACAAACACATACAAGTTTTCCTTCTTCCCGTCCGGAATTCGGGCGTGGAATGGGTTGCCTGAAGAATCCAGGAAAACCAACACTTTATCAACATTTAAATCTCTAATAAAAATGCAGGACTAAACACAAACCATAGATAAGCGTAGGACGCAATAATCTTCTGTATAGAAGGAGCGTCTGCAAACAGATAAGATAATTATTATAGTATAGTAAAGCATAACAGATTTAAATCATTTAAAAAATTGCTTTTCACAAATAGTTTGTCTCAACCCAACTTTAGCGCTATTTTAGGACAGTGATAGACCACTACCACTATGTCCATACGTATAGGCACACTGTAAATCTAATTATCCACTTGAACTCATAAACCGATGACTTTAGAACCGTCCATAAATGAAGTCAAATAAAAACTAAATAAAACCAACAAAACTTTGACCCTTTCCAATATGACGTCACAAAGCTTAGAACCCGCCCCCCCCCCTTTAAAGCCGTATTTTGAAATTTGCATGTTGCAAATTACTTTTTTGTTAATGAAATATGTATTTAGTGTAAGTCTGTACTATTATTACTATAATATCATAACACGTGCAAATCCATTGAAAAGGTCTTCAAATAAATTTATGCAATCAAAAAATATTTAAGTGAACTTTTATTTAAAGTTGAGCTTTTTGATGTGATGTCACATTACTTAAACAACACCCCCTCTCTTCCTCACCAATGCATCACCTCCCCCCCCCTTATTTTTAGGCCCGTGACGTCATTAATGGGAGGCCCCTTTCACTAAATACATATTTAAATTATGATAACTAAATAATTTGCAACAAGTTAATTTTGAATTAGAAAATACATCAGTTTAGATGTTGAATAATATATAATTTTCAAATTGGTTTATAATAAATACAATATTACAGAATAGTAGTAAGTTGTTAAAAAATTCAAATCATACATCTTCTTGCTTTTGAAAAAATAAAATCAGGTATCTATACAAAAATTTATTTAATGTACTTAAGAACAGAAAACAAAATTTAGTGAAGTGCTGAGCACCATAGACATTAACAGAAATTAAAATTGGTTACCTTATTTTATTATTTACCTCTTTAACCAATAAATGCTAGTGTTAATAATATTAATTTCAAATTATCAAATGAGTTTTAGACTGCTAGAACCATAACACATAGTTAGAAACCAAAGACTAAGATTGGGTAGCCAATAGTGCTAGTATAACTAATATTAAATTTAAATTATCAAATGAGGCCAACTGCAGAGATTTTCCAACTAACATTACTAACATCACTTTCAAACACAAATTCCAAGGGATCGTATACAAGAAAATCATTAAGTTTAAATATTCAAGAGATTTATTGAAAATAGCTAAATCTATACATAGATACATTAACAAACAAAAAATTATTTTTATAGCGGAACTATATTAAATGATTGCTTCACCTGGGGCATATCTTCTGGAGGATGTTATTTAAAAAAATAACATCCAGGTTTGATGTCACCCTAACGATATAAAATTGTTTTAACATCTATATAAAATATTGTCTATAAACTACAGGTAAATAAAATGCAGAATGTACAGAAAAGTCCTAGGGAATCAAAGTGCAAAAATTTTGACAATTAAACAAAGAGGTGGACAACATTCAAAATAGAGCAATAAGTACATCATAATCATAAATATGTAAGCCAAATTTGTGGATTTAGTAGTAATGCAGTTGACTGGTAATCCTACACTCTTCAGACAGTTTCATTTCATCATTAATTTTTAAATATAATGAATAGGATGCAGCTGTAAAGACATTGATCATTGATAGACAAAATAATAAGAATAACATCCAGGTTTGATGTCACTATATACAATTCTTTTAATTAGCTATGTAAAATGCAGAATGTACAGAAAAGTCCTAGAGAATCAAAGTGCAAAAAAAAATAATTATAAAATAATGAGGTAGATAACATTCCAAATATAGCAATCATCATAAATATGTAAGCAAAATTTCTAGGAAAACTTGTCAAGTTAGCAGAAATGCAGATGACTGGTAATATTTATAACTACACTCTTGAGACATTTTCATTTCATCATTAATTTGACATCACATATAAAGGATCATGTTTCGAAACAGTAAGGTAACTATTATTAATAAAAGCTTTCTCCAAGGCATTCAATTTGTAATCCTGTTCTCCTGAATGTTTATTTTTTTGGGTAAAAGTAAGAGGCTATTTAGTGTAAAGCATTTTCAAAAGAATTACATTTGAAAGATATGTCAGATTAATATATCTCCTGAATGTGTCTTTTTTTGTGTTTATTTACTGAACTGTTTTTTTGTTGTTAAACATTTCCCATAAACACCAGGTCACCAGATTGTGTAAAACATTTCCCACAGACATCATATTTGAATGCTTTTTCTCCAGATTGTGTCATTCTGTATTCTGTTAGGGTACCAGATTGAGTAAGACATTTCCAACAGACATTTGAAAGGTTTTTCTCACAAATGTGTCCTTTTGTGTGCATTTAGGTTACTAGATTGTGAAAAACATTTACCACATATGTCACATTTGAATGGTTTTTCTCCAGAATGTGTCCTTCTGTGTTTTGTTAGGTGACCAGATTGTGTAAAACCTTTACCACAGATGTTACATATGAAAGGTTTTTCTCCTGAATGTGTCCTTTTGTGTGCTGCAAGATCACCAGATAGTGTAAAACATTTACCACAAACTTCACATTTGAAAGGTTTTTCTCCTGAATGTGTCATTTTGTGTTTATTTAGGTCACCAGATAAACATTTACCACACACATCACATTTTAAAGTTTTTACTCCTGAATGTGTCCTTTTGTGTGCTGTCAGGTCACCGGATTGTGTAAAACATTTACCACAGATATAACATTTGAAAGGTTTTTCTCCAGAATGTGTTCTTTCATGTACTGTTAGGCTATCAGACCTACTATAACCTTGACCACAGATGTTACATATGAAAGGTTTTTCTCCAGAATGTGTTCTTCTGTGTACTGTTAGGCTATCAGACCTACTATAACCTTGACCACAGATGTCACATTTGAAAGGTTTTTCTCCAGAATGTGTTCTATTGTGTTCAGTTAGGTGACCAGATTGTGTAAAACATTTATCACAGACATCACATTTGAAAGGTTTTTCTCCAGAATGTGTTCTCCTATGTACTGTTAAGTCATTAGATCTTTTAAAACATTTCCCACAGGCATCACATTTGAAAGGTTTTTCTGCAGAATGTGTCCTTTTGTGTTCTATTAGATCATTAGAACTTATAAAACCTTGATCACTGTTGTCTCTTTTGAAAGTTTTTTCTTCGGAATGTGTCATTTTGAATTGTTTTAGGTTACCAGAAGGTGTAAACATTTGCCAAAGACATCACATTTGAAATGTCCTAAACCTGAATTAGTCACTACGTGTTATGTTATCAGACAGTATTATCATTTCTTACATCTATCACATTTAAAATATCTTTTTACAGAAAATGCCCAATGTTTAATGCAGTTATCAAAATGTTTATGAACCTTTCCCACAATTATTACAATGAAAAAGATTGTTAACTTGATACTTCCTTTCTAATAGGTATTTTAACCTATCATATGTTTGGTCAGTCTTAAATATGTCCACTTGTTTCTTTTGGCAGTAATGATTACTATGTCTCCAAGTGACTCTCCAGGTGCATTTGACGTGGTACTAAATTTGCACTTGATATATCTGAAACTCAGAGACAATGTTCAATAGTTAGTAATTACTGTAATAAAAGTAGAAGCTGATAAGCAAAAATATTGAAATAATAATTTTAATAAAAAGGAATAAAGCCTTGAAATGAAAAATAAATGTCATATAGTCTCTATCATGCAATATGGTTTCTTTAAGTACATTATAAACAGTGACACATGACTATAGATTACAAAACTGGCAGTCAATATCTTTATCTATACTAGATGTACTATCTTTATTCTAAAAGTAAAAGTCCAAAAGATGTCAAGATTACCTGTAACTATATATTATAATTACAAGAGGGAAGGGTACACCAATGGTATCTACACATCTATCATCAAGACTGAACTCCTGCACACAAACATTGCTTGTGGTTATGAAGAGGTCTTCTACAGCTGGCCTGAATGTTTATTCCAAATTACTTTGTCCAACTGTCTCTTCAGTATATCTGACACCAATTCAAATAAATCTCTTATATTACTTCATAAATCTCATCTCTTTATAATAAAAAAATCCAGTTTAAATTAGGCATTATGTTATTTTTCTTTATTTTTTATCCAAGTGGATTGAAACTACCTGGTACATTCACCTGTACTTTGAGATAATTTGTATAAACATAAAAGTAGAATCAAGTAAAGTACACCATGTGTTGTGAACCTGGGCCTTAGGATATATGACAATATAGTAAGAAATTAATTATTCAATCATACATTAATTTACAAAAATACTTTTTTAAAGTGCTAGATGTATATTTTATTTTAACACAAAATATGTCAATTCTTCTAAGTTTCAGAGTATGCAGTCTGTTAGGATTTAGCGAAACAAGCAAGTTATTAGTTAGTTTAACGTTAAAAAAAAACTTTTGTTTTAAAAGAAAAAAAGAAATTGATTATTAAATCTACTTAAACATTGGTCCATGTAAAATTTTACATTTTGACTAAAAATTAAAATATCCTCAAATTTATTAAATATCAACTTTAAAAAATCAGTTATCAACAATGTGTTATTGCAGTTTGTAAATTTGTGTTTAATTTAGATTTCCATTTAAATATTCTTTATTTAGTCTGCCTTTACTTCAAATCACACTAAATTAATTTTAATACATACATATATTTTATGTTTATTGATCTTATATTGATTTGATATGTATAAAGATATTTAAATGGTTGGTAAAAGATGAAAACAAGCAACTTTAGTGCAATTTGATGAACCAACTATGAGAGACAGTGAGGCTGTGTTGGTCAGGTATGTTTGATAAATTGATAAAGGTGATTTACTAAAGATATGTTGTTGGTAAAACATTTTAAATTGATAGCACCATCAATGTTCCTTAAAAGGTTCATTAGTCCGTGTGCAAAGTTGCACAGTATCTTTTTTGTTGTAATATTTTACAAAATTTGCCGTCTGGTAACTCTAAACTGCTGCGCGGTGTCAATAAAATATCTGCTCGGCCGCACAGCTTAAAGTTTAAGGGAACATTAAGCACCACTAGAGACCAAGAGTCAAGAGTAATGAAGAAAAATTACTAATCATAACTACAAACACTTAGGAATAGGAAAAATAATAAAAGAGAAATGATCATGGAATCCCCATGTCAATGAAGTAATTTAATTAAAAATAAAAAAATAAAACCTTACAATTTATCAAGAGAAATTCTTACAGGTGTAATTGTAATATGAATACAATACCAAAATGTTATCTCACTTTGGTGAGACCTGTTCTAAGATATGCATCATGTGTATGGGACTCATCCACCAAAGAAAATAATAATAAATTACAATAATTTTTTTAGAAAGGCTGCAGTCACTGCTAGATTCATTACTGGAGAATATTCAAAACTGACCAGAATAACAATAACACCGTGGGCGCCGTGGCATAAATTAAAATTAAATCAATAAAACTTGAAACCCCAGAGGATATTTCTTTTTATATAAGTAGAAGAAAAAATAGCAAAGTAGTAATTGTACATAAGTATAAGGCTATTAAATTCTAAATTAGAAATACGAAACAACGATAACTTTATTTACAACCCTCAGATAGACAATGACTCACAGTCATAGAGATAAAAACTAATAAAAACACTTTACTGTACTAATTCCGTATGCAGGAACAAACACATACAAATTCTCATTCTTACCGTCCGGAAATACGACTTGAAATGGGCTACCTGACTGAGGAAACCAGGAAAAAGAGGACTTTATAAAACATTTAAAACTCGTATAAAATTGCAAGATTAGACAAAAACTATTGATAAGTGTAGGACGCAATTATCCATCAGTATAGATGGAGCATCGAAGTAATTATCCGCACGGTTTTGGCCGTGAGAATAACACAGAGCATTATCCGCACGGCTCGTCGGCACATGCCTCTTCTAGGGGCTGGTCACGTTGAAAAAACAACGCGCCCGGTCTAGACAAAATAATAGCCGAAATCATGTGTAACAATGTGTAGTTTATATGCTTATACTTATTAAGATTTTATGATTACTGAAATTTTAAAATAGCACTGCCACAAAAGTTGATTGGTGTCCAATTAATGATAATTATTTATAATTAATAAATAGTTTTTTCATCAGTATCAGCTTCTCCAGATGAGTGGTTAGTCTAAGTTTAGTTGCATTATTGGTAAGCGGAACAGATCCCAGGACGGTCTTACTTGTTTTTTTAAAATACATTTTTGTTGCTGTTGTCATGCAGATTTTTTGGTTCGTTTTACAACCACAGTGAAAGTCCTTGCAAACACTCAAGAAGGCTCTTTCAAATCTTTCCCAGAAACATTTTATACCCCCCATGCCTGTGTTATCTATTGAAGTCTATTCTGTTAGTTACTGTTACAGACTCTCCATTTTAATTTTTTAATGATATATCATTATATCGTCTTACGCTTTTGCATGCTTTAAATTAAATTAACTTAACGGATTTATGATAACCACAGGTACTATGCTAGTCTTGGGAAGAATAATAATTAGCCTCAGAGTTTCGTCCAATTATGAATTAAAGTTAATAAAGGTACTTCACAATATATGGAATAAAAAGACAAAGTTTAGTGCTCTGGAACAGTTAATAATAGTCAAAATAACAGTAACAGCTTAATCCATAGTATTAATAATTCATCAATCAATTATTAATTATTAACTAACGGTATGCAGGTCCGCCCAGATTCGTGCTAAAATTGAAACAAATGTAAGATTCCACTCACTCGAAAGACGGTTAAAATATGACATTTTAATTATTTTTATACCCTCCAAACCAAAAGATAAGCAATGATACATAAATAATAAGCAGTAATAAGAATTTAGATACCGTTGTTCGGCTAGGGGCGTCCATAAAGTACGTCATGCTCCAGAGAGGGGGAGGGGGTGTAACAAAGAAAGTGTGACAGGGAGAAGGGGGGGGGTCCGGCCATGCATGACCTCACGATGTTTTATATTAAATTTTAATTATTTTGTTAATATTTTTTTCGAAAGTGTGACGTTTCTTGGAAAGTCGAGATATGTGACAAGGGGGGGGGGACTTAAAAATGGTCAAAAATACCGTGACGTATTTTATGGACGTCCCCCAATGATTCTCAGGGTAAAACCCGTGCGGCAGTTAGAATAATGCTAAGCATTATCCGCACTGTTTACCGTGATTATAACGTTGGACGTTTTTCTCACCTCCAAAGCCGTGCGAATAACACTTGCCGAATTATAAATTACTAGGGGTTGCAGGGCGCATATGGCGCCCACTCTTTTCTGTTTGTCAAAAGCCCAAGTAACTTATCATAAGTCCTTGTTTTATTAATACGAAATATTAAACTTCCTGAAATGTACACAAAGTATTTTATAATTATAAACCCTCAAATCCTCTTTTTACATGGCTCTCTTTTCCAAAATTAAAATATAAATAATATAATAGTCCAAGTCACTCACTCACTCATCATTGGATGTGGAACGCTGAGGAACGATGTACTAGTCCTTTGCAATTAGAAAATCATAGGGTGGTTAGCAATTTAAAAAATATAAAATGACGTCATTGCTTGATCTTATATTTAACACAAAGTGTGCATCAAAAGGTGTGCAAATTAACTGCAAATTAAAGACGCGCTGTAAAAAAATATTATGCGACAATCATTGTTTTAGCTTATATTTTTATTTTGAAAATGGAACATTGTAAAAAGAGGATTTGATGATGGTTAATAAATAAATACTTTGTGTACATTTCAGGAAGTTTAATATTTCGTATTTATCCAACAAGGATAAGTTATTTGGGCTTTGGACAACAAAAAAAAACAAACAAAGTAGGCGCCGTACAACCCCTATTATAAAATACTTTGTGAACATTTCAGAAAGTTTAATATTTCGTATTTATCAAACAAGAACAAGTTAGTTAGGCTTATGAAAAAGGTGGGTGCCGTAGGCGCCCTAAAAAACTGGGCGCAGCAGGCGCCACATCACAACCTAGGAACTTAATATAAGCTAAAACAATGACTTCATATAATTTATTTTTACGGCGATAATTTTTTAATTTATAATTATTTTGCACACCTCCTGATGTGCGCCTTGTGACGTATATATACTTAAATATAAGCTCAAAAATGACGTCATAGCGTTACGGATATATAATATATACTCCAACCAATCTGTGACTTGGGCTATCATATTGTTTACCAGTATCACCCGTCAAAAATGACGGAAGTTTTCAAAATAAATACACATCAGATTAAAAAATAACATAATACAGAAATTTCATTTATTTTTATTTGATTCATTTATTATCATATTGAACAATTATGTTATGCGGAACGTTCGAAAAAGGTTATTTTTGGTGCAGCACTATAAAACAAAATCGATCGCAGCGCCACCTAACAGCATTTCAAATTTCGCAGCACCACCTAACAGCATTATAATTACATCCATACATACAGACAACGGGAATTATGTATAGTGATAGTCGAATCAGATTATTAAATGCTTTAGTAAATGTTATTTTAAATAGAATCATTAAAAATAATTTAAACTCTCTATAAAGTAAAATATATATTTTTTAATGGTCTTTTTTTTAAAAGAAAAGAATGAAACATTTCCCAAAAACATCTCAACAGGAACAAAAGATATATTATTTGCTGATGATTATATAATCTATAGTCTATAGACCAATTAAATCAGAACAAGATAGCAAAATTTTTACAAAAAGACTAAGATGAATTATCTTATCTGTTTCAGACGCTCCTTCTATACAGAAGATTATTGCGTCCTACGCTTATCTATGGTTTGTGTTTAGTCCTGCATTCTTATTAGAGTTTTAAATGTTGATAAAGTGTTGGCTTTCCTGGTTTCTTCAGGCAACCCATTCCACGCCCGAATTCCGGACGGGAAGAACGAAAATTTGTATGAGTTTGTTCTCGCATACGGAATAAGAAAGGTGTTTTTATCCTTATGTCTATCTGAGGGTTGTATTAAGTTATCTTTGTGTTGTATTTCTAAATTAGAGTTAATTGCTTTATGTATGATTACTACTTTGCTCTTGGTCCTTCTATCCTCTAGTGTTTCAAGGTTTAATGATTTAACTAATGGTGTTATTCTAGTCAGTTTTGAATATTCTCCAGTAATGAATCTGGCAGCTCTTTTTTGGATTTGTTCTAGTTTATCAATGTTTTCTTTGGTGGATGGGTCCCATACAGAAGATGCATATTCTAGTACAGGTCTCACCAAAGTGAGATAGCATTTTAGTTTTATATCTTTATTACATTTGTAAAGGTTTCTTTTTATAAAGCCTAAGGTTTTGTTTGATTTTTTAATAACTTCATTGACATGGGGATTCCATGATAATTTCTCATTTATTAAGACTCCTAAGTATTTTGCATCTTTAGTTTGGGTTAATTCCTTTCCATGAATGAAATATTTTGAATTTATTTGTTTCTTTTTCTTTGTTACTCTTAACAGTTGACACTTTTCTGGGTGGAAGGAAACTCATACTCCAGTTAGTTTCCCATTTTATCAATTCATCTAGGTCTTTTTGTAAAATTTTGCTATCTTGTTCTGATTTAATTGTTCTATAGATTATACAATCATCAGCAAACAACCTAACTTTTGTTCCTGTTGAGATGTTGTTGGGTAAATCATTTATATATATTAAAAAGAGTAAGGGACCTAGCACAGTTCCTTGTGGAACTCCTGAATTAACCTTTATTGGTGCAGATTTAGATCCATTAATTATTACAGTTTGCTCCCTGCCCAAAAGGAAGTCTTGGATCCAGTGATGTAAGTATTTTTTTTGTAAGGGACCTGAGATTCCAAAGTAGTTAAGTTTTCTAAGTAAACTAAGGTGGTGAACTTTATCAAATGCTTTTGAGAAGTTTCCGCTGCACACACTTTTTCTTTAACAAAAAATATATAAAAATAAATAAAAATTACCTTTATTTCGTCGTTAGGGGCCGTCCATAAATGACGTCGCGCACCTAGGGGGGTCACACTTTTGTGACGATGCGTGACGAGGGGGAGGGAGGGGGGGTTGAAGAAATGTGACATCACATCAAAAGGGTAACTTTAAATAAAACTTACTTTGAAATATTTGGTCGCTTACAATTTATTTCATGACTTTTTAAAAAAAATCAGTGCTTCTCAATGTGCCGGTCGGTAGGCCATCAGACGCTGGTTGGCGTAAGCTATCAAGACACGAAAATTTAATCTAATTATAATCTTTAAGTTTGAGAATCCAAAAGATAACGTATGAAATTGTTACACTGCATCGTTTGATGTTGCCATCAAAGCATTTGTGATGTAGCCGCAGCTCCGTTTGGTTCTCTCATGGCAGGAGTCGAACTTTTTTGCCCGTTACCCAAAAAATATACAAGTTTACACCCCCCCTCCCTCAACCCCCAGACTCTAGGACCTGCTCACATGACTCTGGGATTTGGGGGAGCGTCGTTAGCCCCCCCCCCTCGAAAATGCTACTGGTGAGTTTTACAAGCATGACAAGTGTCTAAAAATGATCTGAATAGGATTATGTGTAGATATTTTAAGTCAAAACGACACGGAATATCATTTTTCTCTAAAAGGGGAGGGGGGGTATCTATTTGATAGAATTAAAAACTTTTTAAATTTGATAAAATTGTTCGATTAGTTTTTGGTCAAACGCCCCTGGCCATTCTAGTCTTCTAGATATAATGGTAAATGAGCCCATTTAAAATTAGTCAAGTATTAATTAACTTTATTCAATGCATCAAATTCTTGACATCGCAATTCGAGAGGAGCACAAAACAACTTTTCTTCTTAGCTCAGTTTTTAAGGCATTAATTTTAAATATCACAGAAATGATACGTGATACAGACAAGTCATGTGGATCACTCGTGTCAATATAAATGAAAGTAGGGTAGATTTAGGTGTCTTCGTAATAGTACGTAGGTAAGAAATCTACATAGTTGTCAAATTTATAAAAAAATGCATTTTCTGGAAGGAACCGGTTCAATAATGGGCATATGTTACAAGCGTACACGTACACATGACGTATTTTAATCTATCTAGTGGATTGTAGTGGATGTAATATGTCCCAAAAGAGTCTGCATTACCCCTAAGAATTCCCCTTTTGACCCCAGATGAGGTTATTTACCTCTGTTCGCCAGCCTCTTTCTTACCGGATGCCCTTCAGTCAATTGAGGGATTTTCAAAAAATATTTTTTTAAAATGATATTTTTATATAATTTTTTTTTCTAAACAAAGACGTTAACCGTGATGACTAATAGTTAATGTTTAATTTGTATGCATTAAAATAAAATATAATCTAAGGATGTTAACACAGTTCGTTTTCTGAAGGCCGGTTAAACGTTTTTTTAAAATGCTTCACGCGGGTTACGATATTTATATTACAATGTATGCATAGGGGAATGGGTACCAAAAATATGACTTTTTGTGCATATGTAATAATGGATGGCCCCTTAGAAGTTTTGCATTTGACTGGTAATCCTACACTCTGTAGGCAGTTTCATTTCATCATTAATTTTTCAATATATTGCAGCGGATGCAGCTGTAAATAGACATTGCTCATTTATAGACAAAATTATAAGAATAACATCCAGGTTTTATGTCACTATAATAGCTATGTAAAATGTTGTCTAAAAGCTATATAAAATGCAGAATGTACAGAAAAGTCCTAGGGAACCAAAGTGCTAAAAATATTGATTAAAAAATACCGAGGTGGATAACATTCCAAATATAGCAATCATCATAAATATGAAAAGCAAATTTTTGAAGCAAAGTTGTGGAGTTAGCAGTAAAGCAGATGACTGGTAATCCTAGACTACTCAGACATTTTCATTTCATCATTAATTTGACATCACATAAAAACTTTTCCCAAGGCAATAAATTTGTAATATTGTTCTCCTAAATGTTTATTATTTTGGGGTAAAAGTAAGAGGCTATTTAGTGTAAAGCATGTTCAAAAGAATTAAATGTGAAAGGTATCTCTCGTGAATGTGCCCTTTCGTGCTTATTTACTTAAATGTTTTTCTCACAAATGTGTCCTTTTGTGTACATTTAAGTTACTAGATTGTGAAAAAAATTTACCACATATGTCACATTGGAATGGTTTTTCTCCAGAATGTGTCCTTATGTGTACTATTAAGTTACATGAATGTGTAAAACCTTTACCACAGATGCTACATATGAAAGGTTTTTCTCCTGAATGTGTCCTTTTGTGTGCTGTCAGAGCGCCAGATAGTGTAAAACATTTACCACAAACATCACATTTGAAAGGTTTTTCTCCTGTGTGTGTCATTTTGTGTTTATTTAGGTCACCAGCTAAAAATTTACCACAGACATCACATTTTAAAGTTTTTATTCCTGAATGTGTCCTTTTGTGTGCTGCCAGGTCACCAGAATGTATAAAAAATTTACCACAGATATAACATTTGAAAGGTTTTTCTCCTGAATGTGTCCTTTTGTGTGCTGTCAGTTCACCAGAATGTATACAAAATTTACCACAGATATAACATTTGAAAGGTTTTTCTCCTGAATGTGTTCTTTTGTGTACTGTCAGGCTATCAGATCTTCTAAAACCTTGACCACAGATGTCACATTTGAAAGGTTTTTCTCCAGAATGTGTCCTATTGTGGCCTGTTAGGCTACCAGATTGTGTAAAACATTTCCCACAGATATCACATTTGAAAGGTTTTTCTCCAGAATGTGTTCTTCTGTGTACTGTTAGGTCATTAGATCTTCTAAAACATCTCCCACAGACATCACATTTGAAAGGTTTTTCTCCAGAATGTGTTCTTCTGTGTACTGTTAGGTTATTAGATCTTCTAAAACATTTCCCACAGTCATCACAATTGAAAGGTTTTTCTCTAGAATGTGTCCTTTTGTGTTCTGTTAGGTCATTAGATCTTCTAAAACCTTGACCACTGTTGTCACTTTTGAAAGTTTTTTCTCCGGAATTTGCCATTTTGCGTTATTTTAGGTTACCAGAAGGTAACATTTCCCAAAGACATCACATTTGAACTGCCTTAAACCTGAATTAGTCACTAAGTGATATGTTATCAGACTGGAGTATCATTTACCACACATATCAAATTTAAAAGATCTTTTTCAAGAACATGTTCCATGTTTAACTTTAATGCAGTTATCAAAACGTTTATAAGCCTTTCCAACAATCATTACAAGTAAAAGATTTTATCCTTCACACATCTTTTCTAATAAGTATTTTAACCTATCACATGTTTTTTCAGTCTGAATACGTCCACTTGTTTCTATTGGCAGTAATGATTACTATGTCTCTAAGTGACTCTCCAGGTGCATTTGGCATGGCACTTAAATAGCACTTGACATATCTGAAACTCACAAGACAATGTTCAGTAGTTACTAATTACTGTTATAAAAGTAGAAGCTGGTCAGCAAAAAATATTAAAATAATAAAATAAAAAAGGAATTAAGCCTTGAAATGAAAAACAGATGTCTCTATCATGCAATATGGTTTCTTTAACTACATTATAAACAGTGACACATAACTATAGATTACAAAACTGGCAGTCAATATCTTTATCTATACGAGATGAACTATTTTTATTGTAAAAGTAAAAGTCCAAAAGATGTCAAGATTACCTGTTACTATATAATAATATTATAAATACAAGAGTGAAGGTTTCACCAATGGCATCTACACATCTATCATCAAGACTAGACTCTTCACACAAACATTGCTTGTGGTTTTGAAAAAGTCATCTACACTTGGCCAACAGCCTGGATGTCAATTCCAATTTACTTTGTCCAACTGCCTCTTCAGTATATCTGATACAGATTTAAATAAATCACATACATGTATATTACTTCATAAATCTCATACTCTATGTAATTAAAAAAAATAATAATCCACTTAAAAAGGACATTAGGTTACTTTAATTAACTTTTTTTTATTGAAGCTACTTCTCACTCTGGTGAGACCCGTGCTAGAATATGCATTTTCTGTAAGGGACCCATCCACCAAAGAAAGCATTGATAAACTAGAACAAATTCAAAAAAAAAGAGCTGCCAGATTCATTACTGGAGAATATTCAAAACTGACCAGAATAACACCATTAGTTAAATCATTAAACCTTGAAACACCAGAGGACAGAAAGAACCAAGAGTAAAATAGTAATCATACATAAAGCAATTACAACTGAATCGGGCTGTGTACACAGTATACAATTATTATACAGTCATCATTAATTGTTTTGTGTAATACTTAGTCCAAATTAATACTTAACTTTAGGGCTGCGGAATTTATCGATTAATTTCTCGATTAAAAATTTTATCAATTAAATATCGATTAAAATAATTTTAATCGATAAAAATTCGATTAAAATTTAAGAAAATATTTATAATATTTTTTAAACATTTTAGTAACAAATAATAAATTATTGATAATTAATAATAATTTATATATATTTATTTACGTACAAACATCTCCCGCGTAATATTAAAATTTATTTTATTAATTTATGTTGACCGGCAGATGTCAACTAAAAAATGGCTGACAGCCGACAGCATCAGCGCAGTTAAATTTAAACATATAACTAGAAAGTTGAGCAAATATGTTGTTTTTAAGCTAACTGCGGATGGCAAAGTCGAAGATGGTGAAAACGTTTACTGTGTTCACTGCCATAAACAATTCTCTTTTAAAGGATCAAATACATCGCTGACGTACCACCTTCAGCACAAATCAAGTATCAACACATTGTCATGAAATTTAGTTCAAAATATTCTTAATTTTCAATGTCCGTGAGAAATGTTCAGTTTAATGACGTCATAAATTTCTATTTTTGGTTTTAATCGAAATTATCTATTTAATTAATCGATAATTTTTCAAAAGTTAACGATTAAATTTAAATTAATCGATAACAGCCCTACTTAACTTATAATTAATAATGATAAAGGTGTTTTAATACTTTTATTAGCGGAGCGTAATATAATTATTATAATAATACATTTTTTAAAATTCTCACTTACCATCATCTTTTTACAAATATATTGATATAGACAATTGGAAAAAATATTTTTTACAAAATCAATCAAAAGAAAATAAATCGCAATAATTAAAATTAAATAATATAACAAAGTAAATTACAGGTATAATTATAAGTAATATGAGATAATAATATTCGAAATCAACTGCAGAACTCGGTCAGAATTTCTTCAACTGACAAATAGATGACGAAGACAATGACAAAGCGTATAAATTTCATATTGAGAAATTTGAAAACTGACAAGAAAAATGTTCTTATTATCTTTTAATGAGATCTGAAATCTATAAAAGCTTGTTGAATTTAATTTTAATTTCATAGTTAAGTAATCAGACTCATGGATGTGGAATATTTAAAAAAAATAATTTTTAATAATTTGCATTAAATTTTATTTTTTAAGTCAAATACTTACCCTTCAAACATTTAAATATAGTTATGGATTTAATTGTACCATATATTCAATTAAAATACAATAGGCATGCAAATGTTTGAACTGATTTGTATTTTGGTTATAATTTTCAACATCATTTTTTTCAACATGCCTTTAAAAATATTTATTAAAAAATTCAAAATCTTGATTTACCTGAAACATTTCTTATTCATTGTTTTGTATAATAATGGATTGCGAATGTCCCATGAATATTTGATACCCATATCTCTAAAATTAAACAAAGTTAAGTTGTGAGGGAAAGAGTACAGAATTTGAAATGTGGGTCACAAGTTTTGGAATAAAATATATAGATTATATAAGGGGCAAAAAAAATTGACAAAAAAATTCATATCTCCACCTCTATAAAAGATAGAAAGACAAAACTGGTGTTTTTGAAAAGGTCTTAGCAAGCCCTTTAAAATGAGGTAATTTCTTATTTCAGCGCAATTTATTTTTGTATAGCAAAAAAAATAAGTAACTTACTTTTACTAATTTAAATACATTCATTAAGTAATAAAATAAGTATTTAATGGTTAAATATTAGTTTTCCATGTGTTTTGATGAGTTTAAATTACTTTAAAGGGGGTTTTAACTATAAAAACTGGTTTTAAAGTCAGACTTCTACGAAAATCGTTTTTTGTTGATATTTTTAACCACATTTGGCCAGATAATTTCATTTCTTTCACGGCCTCAGACCAAACTAAATTTTCATGTTAGTAGTAAGCTAAATACTAATGAGATTCAGAGGCGTCACCTGAAGGTAAAGTCATTTACGATTAAGTATTCCCGAGCCCCCCCCCTCATTAATTAAATAAAATTAGTACTTGGGAAATAAGCCTGTTCAAGGTAAGTTTTAAAAAATATTGGATAATAATAGATAGACATCTTTTGTAATGTATTTCTCGTAAATGTTTATTGACAATGTTAATGGTTGTAAAATAATGACACGTAAAGGGGGGGGGGTCCGTACATAGATGACGTCAAGTACCTAGGGGGACGGGGTTCACACATTTGTGAAGAAAAGGAGTGGGGGGTGTTTAAGCCTATTCAGGGTAAGTTTTTAAAAAATGTTTGATGATGACAAACGTATATCATTTGTAATGTATTTCTTCTAAATGTTTGACAATTTTAATGGTTGTTCAATAATGAAACTTAGGGGCCGAACATAAATGACGTCAAGTACCTAGGTGGAGGGGGTTCACACATTTGTGACGACGGGGGAGGTGTTTAAGAACAGTGACGTCCAGGGCCGGCCTTAGCAATTGCGGGGCTCTTGGCGGCTTAGTATGCGGATTGCGCGGTGCCCAGTCTGGGTAGGTATAAGGAATTAATAAGTGTGAGTGTGGGGCCCATTGCGGCCGCATCGTTTGCAGTGGACTAAGACCGGCCGTGGTGACGTCACATATTAACGCTCAACTTTAAATAAAAGTTGCACTTGAACATTTCATTGTTTACAATTCATCGGATGACATTTTATATGGCCTTACGCGTTTTGCCTCAGACGTTCGCGGGGACAGGAGTATCGGTTCCGACACTGTAATCAAAGTCCGACGAGGTGGCCTTTTGCGTATTAAGACATAAGAGTGCAGCCTTACTTAAATGGCAATAACGTGAGTTCAAACATGCTCAGGAAATTCGACTTTTAGGGGGGGGGGCAAAGCTTTATAACGTCACATTTGAGGGGGGGGGGTAACTTTTTGTGACGATGTGTGACGAGGAGGGGACGGTGGGAAATCAGCCTAAATTGCGTGACGTCTTTAGGGACGGCCCCCTTATAGTCGTTGGAATTTTATTTTCTCCCCGCTTTCTTCCCATTTTTAAAAAAAATAAACGATGGTTGCTTTGAAGACTAGTATGGGGTTGGGGAGAGAGAGGGATGTGAAAACGTTCATCGCTGACGCTCACGAGCAAAATATTTGCCATGAACTAATGCAGTGGTCCCCAACCTTTTTATCGCCACGGACCCCTTTTTGAAAATCGGCATGTTTAAATTATAAATACATTATGACTAAATATAAAAAAAACTTCTAAAATATAACAAAAATATTAAAATACATTTAAGCAAAAAAAAATTAAAAAAAATAAAGAATATGAATATAAGGAAGTGATTTAACATTTTAACCCGGCTCACCGACAAAACAGCCCGGACAAAACGGCTTCGACATAACGGCCCTGGACTAATAGATGGATTGATAATAAAAATTACAATCAAATATTATATTCGTAGTTTTACTAACCGATTCAGTGTCAGGTTTAGCTCACAAGAAACAATAATAATTACATCAAAAGAATGAATTTAATAGCCTTTACTTTACTCGATATGGTACAAAGTGACGGTTGTTTGTTGACAAGAAATGGGGATACGGTGGTTGAGTTGCAGCGCGCCCGACTGGCGTACCGATGGACACGGGTTCGAATCCATGGGAAGTCAAGGGGCCAAGGGCGTCTGTGGCGAAATTTATGGAGATAAAGTCATCTGCGCACGGGAACTGGGTAGAACAAAGGGGAACTCACTATTGTCTGACCCGAAACCGTCAACAATGCGACGATCCGACCTGATTAGGTATGCACCGGGATCATGTGACAGGTCACGGTTGCATGACCGCGCTACGACAATTACAAGCCAATCAGAAAAGGGGTGAATATGTTACCCATCGGGTGTAAAGCCCAGCGCAACCCAAAAATCACTCTCTTTTCCGCCCAAGACGTCCGCAGATTGTAGTACCAGTGTGACCATATTTTGTATAACTACATCTGCATCCATCCTTGGATGGGCCGACATTATTCTTGCTAATCCATTCTGGCTTCTGGGCACCCGCCAGTACCGGGACAGAAGTGTCGTTAATACTCAGGACCAAGCGACTTCGACTGACACCCTACCTCATCCCTGCACCTATCGACAGGACCCTGAGGAGGACAACTCAGCAGTTACGTCTAACGTAAACTGACGCCGACTAACGTACACTGCGTATGTCGAAGCCTATACGTGTGCACGCACTACACGTACAGAAGCCGGTCATTCACACTTCCGTGATCACCGATGTCACCTGGAACCATAGGTGAGAGAGTCTACCGAGCTCAAGGAATCGAACGATTCAGCTAGAGGGACCTTGCAGAACCAACTACACACTCCAGCATGGACGGAGCCTTGTGTAGGGCAGCGCTACCCAGCTGAACGCTTCATCGCACACACTGACCAGGGGATCGTGCAGAACCAACCGCCACACGGAGCGGGGCGCGACGACCCCATTGCAATTAAGTACCTGCACTATAAGCATAAGGTTACAAGGCATAGCCCTAATGATGATAAGGCTAGGCCAAAGAAGGGACAGTTAATTTGTTGTATCACTATTATCATTTGGAACCAGTTTCCACTATTGTATAAATTGTATAAATAAATTTATTGTTACATTTTTTACCCCTTTGCTCTGTTGATTATCGAGTGCAAGAGATCACTAAAGTTTATGCGTTGTGAGGGGGAAGGTGTTAATTTAAACATTACACCCCTAGACAACTTGCCAAACCTAGATACACATCTTTCTCGCCACAGCGTCCCCGAGTCCACCCAGCTTCGATTGGGTACCTAACACATAGTTAGGGAAAATAAAAGGCGGCTGGGTAATGCGTGGAACCCTTATAGCCGTGGCATGTGAACGCTGAATCACTTGCCAAAATCAACTGCTGCCTTGCAGATGGTCTTGGCTGACCAAAGGCTATGGAAGCATATCCTGAAAAAACAGCAGGCTGAAGTCGGAGACCACGGGCCAATTGGCGCAAAAACTCGTCGGCACGCAAAACTCAAATTGAGAACGAAGAAGAAGAAGAAGAAATTGACAAGAAATAATATACAATTGTACCAGTTGTTTAAGTTTAAGGAGGAAAAAGTTGACCATTGCTTAAAATGCAATAAAGAAAAAAAATGTGTTAAAAATGTAAACAATTTGTCTGGGGCCGTTTTGAGGGGTCACCTTTTAACCCACTACAACGTGTTAATTTGCAAACATACGAAACTTCGCCATGGCATTAAGCCAGATGACTGGCAGAGTTGTCTCGAACATTATTTTAAGGCTGCCGTCATCAAGTGGTTGAACTTCTTGCACATGAATGCTAGATTCGTTAGTTGACACAAGGGTCGCTGATTCATTCCTCACCAGCTCATGGTTCTTTGGTTGCAGTGGCGTAGCTAGGGTCATCTACGCCCGGGGGCATAACACAAAGTCTGCGCCCCTTGCCGGACCGACAGATTCTGGGGGGTCAGTGAGCCCCCAAGAAAATTTAGAAATTTTAATGTTTATATGGTTCATTTTCGAAGCATCTGGTATTGTTTGGAAAGCATTTACTAATACTAATCGGCATCCTTCCGTCTCGCTAGACGATGATCATCACCGTTGTGTTGGGTTGCATTTCCTCGTTTGGCTGTGCAGTCCTATCCTTGAGTGACAGTCTTTACCGCAGCTTTCGCACACGAGTTCTGTGCTTCCCAATACTTTGGCCTTTCTCCTAGCTCTTTTGTCTGTAGCCTCCTCCACCCTTCGCTCCTCGGCTACTATGATGCCTTCTTTTACAACTGTGCGCCACGTAGATCAGTCTGCTGCCTTACACTCCCAGTCACTTGTGCGTATTCTGGCTGCTTTCGTGTCCCTTTGACAGACATCTTGAAATCGCAGACGTTGGCGACATGTCTTCATCTTTCCCGATGCCAGTTCTATATATAGGGTGTCCTTGGGGATGCGACCTGGGATCATTCTTTTTAAATGTCCAGCCATCTCAGGCGACTTTCACTAAGGATTGAGAACATGCTTTTGGTATTGGCACGCATCAGGACCTCACTATTTGGCACTTTGTCCTGCCATTTAATGCAAAGGATGCGACGCAGGCACCTCAAGTGGAAGCTTTTAAGCTTGCGCTCAAGGGATGTATAGGTTATCCATGTCTCGCTTCCGTATAGCAGTTAACAGCGTACTTATGACGCAGGCTCGATAGACACACAGTTTGGTTTTCTCCATTTTCTTGGTGTTTTTCCAGAACCGTTTATTTAGTTTAGCCATTGTGGCAGCTGCCTTGCCAATTCTACTGTTTATTTCGTCCTCGATGGACAGTGTATTGGACCCCAAGTAGGTGAAGATGTCCAAAGCTCCAATTTTTCATTGTCGAAATTGATGGTAGGAGGAGAACGTGTGTCTTGGGCCATGATTTTTGTCTTTTTCAAGCTGATTTGCAGACCACATTCTTTTCAGGCGTCGGAGAAGCTTGACACGAGTTTTTGCAAACCAGTTTCTGTGTGTGTGTTATCAGTGTCGCATCATCCGCAAAGAGTAGCTAACGAATTAGGACATCGTTTTGATTTTGGCTCGAAGGCGGGCAGTGTTGAAAAGTCCTCCATTAGCTCTGGCGTGTAACCAGATTCCATCACTGCTGTCCTTGAATGCGTATCAAAAGCATTTAGTACCGTATATAATCTCATTCAAGGGCGTTTTAAAACTGCATCCAATATTCGCGGTTATTCGTCATTCGCGGAAAAGGGGGGGGGTAGAGAACATAAATCCCCGCAAAAAGTGAGGGAATAGTGTATTATGAACTTGAATGCACCAAAAAGTTGACGATACTGGGTGGGGCGGCAGTTGGTTTATCATCATCCAGATGGCGCTCGATGACACTGGTGTTCTCGCCCTTCGCCAACAAAATGTCATCAGAAAGATTGCATTTTGCCGTGTCTCTCTCAACTCGCTTGGCGTGATTCCACACGGCCGACGTATTACCCATCTTACACTGTTAGTAACTATTTAATTTATTAAAATCGTTTTTCTGCTAGGCATACACGAGTTCACGAACACAAGAAACAAACAAATAGATAGGATGCGGGTTATAGGAGTGGATAGGGGAGTGAAGGGGGTTTAGATAAACATAACTGGCTCCTCTCAATCGATAACTCAATGTTGTCGGTGTATTTCAAAGCAAAGCTAGTGTCCTGTCATATAATTAAAGCAGGGATGTTATAAATATAAAAAATACCGTCTCTTTCATTTCTATGCAGTCAATCCTTATTCTCGGCGGCGCACTCATGTTTTCCTTATTTGATTTATTAAAACATAATTGTGTTAGCGACTTTTGTTTCATGTTCAGAGAAAAAAAGATATACATGTGTATCAACATAAGTTGTACTTTGTCGGGACCGTATTTTATTTCCTCTTGATTGGTATTTTTTTCTTAAGCGTTTGCGCCCGGGTACCCGTTAAAATTGGGCTGAAATGTTTATACCAACTGTGGCATGCAGTTCTTCGGTGTTCACATTGCAGTTCACGAACAATTTATCAAAGAAAACTTTTGATTTGAAATATATGCTGTTTTATCCGTTTAACTTGAAAACGCTTTGAAAAACTGTAAGGAGGTACTGAGAGCATAAAATAAAGAAGAGAAGATTTATAAAAAAACTGATGTAAAAAATTCCAGGGGCGCTGTTTTATATTTTTTATGGAACGGGGTGGTATACCTAAAAAGTTTGGGAACCACTCGAAGGAGATAACGTGTATTATAAAATGAGACACATGACGTCACGCGGTTTTGGACAATCTCCCTTTCCTACACTAGTTACGTCAGTAGAAGTTAGCCTCTCCGCCCCCCCCCCATAAAAGCCGTATTTCCTATTTGAAAATGAGTCTGTTTCAAATTTTTAAAAAATTGTGGGCATTTCAGTATGCATTTAGTGAATGAGCACGTTTCAAAACAATTTCTCGTCATTTTAGTGTATGGATTCACTCTAAAATCGTACTTGAAAACATGTATCAAAAAAGAGGCACAGGAAAGCTGAAACATTTAGTTTAAGTGTTGAGCATTTAGATGTGATGTCAAAGTTCTTATAAAACCACTCCTCCCCCCTCGTAACACATCTAAACAAATATGTGCCTCCTCTTCCCTCACCCTAGGTGTCTGACGTCATTTGTGGACGGCAACTTATGTTATCTAATACTAATATTCGGATGAATAAAAAATTTTGTGTAAAAAATATCATGCCATGCATTATCGTCAAATATTATTAACCAACAAGTACCAAAAATTTTTAGTTAAAAAAAATATTTACTTTTTAACAAATTATTGCTTCATTATTATTTTGTACAAATATTATTGGTTTGTAGTTTTAAGTGGAGTGCCGTCTTCGCAGAAACTTAGCATTGACATATTACCTTGTTCCAGGATATGTCAATGTAACACATATCACAAAAATACACCCCCACAGTTTTTTAAAAAATTTAAATAAATATCATTTTTATATGATTATCTTTTTAATCATAATTTTATGATAAATATTTTTTAATTTAAATTATTTACCCCAGGCGAGTGCCGCCTTCGCAGCTCAGCTGGTTGAGCCAAATTATCCAATTGGGCAACACAAAAAATAATAACTTTTAAGAAAGAAGATTTCTCCATTGGCATGCAACAATGGCGCCGTAAATCACAGAAGATGCATGAAATATACAATTTTTTATTTCGTATAAATTATAAAACAGTAGTTTAATTTGAACAAAAATATAATATTTTAATGTTAAAATATATTTCATAGTAAGTTTAGTTGATTTTTTGGTTTTAAACTACTCTAAAAATAAATTGCGCTGAAATAAGAAATTACCTAAAATGATATATTATTTAAGCCTATTGTAGGCCTACTTAATTTAAATTTTCTGTCAAAGTACCTACATAATGATGACATAATTTTATACAATACAGTATGAAGTATGACAATGATCACAATGACAGTATACTATTAGTATTAGTAACTATTACTATTAGTATTGTATTAGTAGTAGTAGTAGTAGTAGTAATAGTAGTAGGATTCGGATTAGATAGACTATAAATAATATACTAAACTGTTTCACTTTCACACCTAGCAATAGTACCGTCCTCGACGTGGCTGCCATCTTTGATCCGTTAAACGATAATTAGGCGAAAAAAGAAATAAAAAAATAATTTTTGACTAAAATTTCTACTTACACTTAACTATCACTTAACACTCACTTTGCTCTTTCCGCTCCGATTGTTCGTCCGAGTAGTGAAACTGAGACACTAGTTATCCCCTTGTGACCGGAATTCTTCAGTGAATAAATTTTAAGTTTAAAATTTAGCTATTTTAAGAAAATAACGCATAGAAACGATAAAATCCGATGTATACCGAACTCTGGCTTATCTTATCTTATCGGGCGCCCGCAGAAAATGTTCGGGGGGAGGGGGGGGGGAATTTTTCGAAGTGATTTTTCCACCATAATTCTTAGCGCTATACGCAGATTTTTTGGCCGGTCACGTGATAATTAATTAAAATTCTATACAGATCAGTACTACTTGTCGTTTATTAATATCGTGATAAAATATACCTTTTACTTATGTGGAAGTGTCAGCATCATATAACCCCCGACACTTAAAAAACTTCTGATATAACATTTTTAAAAAACTTTATTAATTCATACGCTTCTGTGGTCCAACGAGTGTGCGCAGGATTTTTGATGTCAAAGTAACAGGTAGTGGATCGAATTTCGGCTGAAGACTTCTTTTTAAATCCTTTATATTAAGTCGTGGTGTCTGCGGCCGCCCGCCCTTGTCGCCAAAACTTTTGATCGATTTTTAACCCACTTGCTCGTAAGCTAGCGAGCTGAAATTTTGCAGGCAGTTTCGTACCGATGATAAAAACAATGTATCAAAATTTCAGATCGATCGCATGGACCGTAATTAAATTATTGATTTTTTAGATTATTTTATTTATTCTTATGTATCATGCTATTTTTTTAGATAGAGCGTCGCGGTGCGTATTATATTGAACAACCTTTCTGTCGCCCAATAAGGTGCGTATTTTATTGACAACTCTTTTATAAACATATTCCTGATCGGTGCGCATTATATTCAACATGTTTTACGACACAACTGCAATTTTTTATTTCTGGATGGTCTTGCGCTGCGTATTGTAATGAAGATTCTTTTAGTTACGTCTCGTACATAAAGGATTTATAGTGAAAAACTTGGTTTTTTACGGTTTTTAAAAAATTAAATCCTTTATATTAACTCGTGGTGTCTGCACCCTTAATTGCTTGATTGCTTGCTTGCTTGTCGCCAAAACTTTTGATCGATTTTTAACCCACTTGCTCGTAAGCTAGCGCGCTGAAATATTGCAGACAGTTTCCTACCGATAATAAAAACAATGTATCAAAATTTCATATCGATCGCATGTACCGTAATTAAATTATTGATTTTTTAGATTACTTTATTTATTCTTATGTATCATGCTATTTTTTGAGATAGAGTGTAAGGGTGCGCATTATATTGAACAACCTTTCTGTCGCGCAATTAGGTGCGTATTTTATTGACAACACTTTTTATAAACATATTCCTGATCGGTGCGCATTATATTAAACATGTTTTACGACACAACTACAAATTTGTATTTTTGGATGGTCTTGCGCTGCGTATTATAATGAACATTCTTTTAGTTACTTCTCGTACATAAAGGATTTATAGTCAAAAACTTGGTTTTTTACGGTTTTTAAAAAAAAATCCTTTATATTAACTCGTGGTGTCTGCACCCTTGATTGCTTGCTTGTCGCCAAAACTTTTGATCGATTTTTAACCCACTTGCTCGTAAGCTAGCGAGCTGAAATTTTGCAGGCAGTTTTGTACCGATAATAAAAACAATGTATCAAAATTTCAGATCGATCGCATATACTGTAATTAAATTATTGATTTTTTAGATTATTTTATTTATTCCTATGTATCATGCTACTTTTTGAGATAGAGCGTTGCGGTGCGTATTATATTGAACAACCTTTCTGTCGCGCAATAAGGTGCGTATTTTATTGACAGCTCTTTTTATAAACATATTCCTGATCGGTGCGCATTATATTAAACATGTTTTACGACACAACTGCAATTTTGTATTTTTGGATGGTCTTGCGCTGCGTATTATAATGAACATTCTTTTAGTTACTTCTCGTACATAAAGTCATAAAGGATTTATAGTCAAAAACTTGTTCTTTTACGGGTTTTTTAAATTTCTTTTTTAAAATTCTTTTCTTTTTTTCTTTTCTTTCTTTGCAATTTCTTTTTTAACTACTTTCTATTATCTATAATTTATAATCTTGAGGTATTGTAAGTACGTCATTTCTGGAAGTGTTGACAGTGAGGAGATGAATCCGCGTACTGGAAGGGTCAAGCAGGAGCGAATTAAGACTGCAAGGGGCCCCTGGCTGCAATTCAAACTGGGGCCTATCGAGCCAGCGCCCCTTGATATAAAATGCGCGATGGTCTAAGTGGTAGCGCACTGGACTATGGAACCGATGCAGATCCCGAGTCACGGGTTCGAGCCCAGGTACTGACAAGGCCCCTGGGGCATTGTGCTGGCCACACATTCCCCCGCTCGTTAGTGGTGGCTAAAAACTACATCACATTCCGTCGTGGACTGGAAAGGGGGTCATCATCATTAGCAGCTAATATAAGACTGTAGCTTGTAACTATTCAGCCAAAAAGATTATTCATGAAAAAACCGAACACGAAGAAATAACTGTTTGCCGGTATCCTAAAATTGAGTGTAAAAAGACAAAATAATAATAATAATAATAATAAATAATAATGATTTAATTTTTTAAAAATTATATATATATATATATATATAATATGTTGTTGATGAGCCTTCTCGTCCATATATATAATTTAAAAAATAACGTATATATGTACTGTTAGTCCTGCATTTTTATCAGAGATTTAAATGTTGATGACGTGTTGGTTTTTCCTGGTTTCTTCAGGCAACCTATTCCAGTCCACGCCCGAATTCCGGACGGGAAGAACGAAAATTTGTATGAGTTTATTCTTGCATACGGAATAAGAAAGGTGTTTTTATTCTTACGTCTATCTGAGGGTTCAAGTGACTTGTCTTATCTATACAGACGCTCCTTATATACAGAAGATTAATGCGTCCACAGACCGGCATGGTCTGTTGGCAAGTGAAGCAGCTTTCACAGGGCACGGCTATAGGGGCCTCACGCATTACCCAGCCGCCTTTATTTCCCTAATAAATGTTAGGTACCCATTCGGAGCTAGGTGGACTCAAGGACGCCCTAGGCCCCGAGAACAAATCATTGCCTTCACATGGATTCGAACCAGTGACCATCGGTACGCCAGCCGAGCGCGCATGCCACTCGACCACCATGGTTGCATTAAGTTATCTTTGAGTTGTAGGCCTATTTCTAAATTAGAATTAATTGCTTGATTACTACTTTGCTCTTGGTTCTTCTATCCTCTAGTGTTTACCACAATGAAATGATAGCAGCAGCCCAGCGAGTGAGCGAGTATTGGATTACCTAACTAATGTAAAATCAAATGAAGATCTCGAAAAGCTGTAAAAGCTTATTTTTAAAATTATTTTGTTATAATTCTATATTAAAAAAAGTATTTAAATTGCTAGACTATGATCAAATTGTGTAAAATTAGTTTCCCTTTTAAAATAATGTTTTCTTTCATATGTTTTATTTTGCACCAGAACTCGAAACAAAACAGGTCATTTGCCTCTGATTTAACTGGATGTGAGATTTATTCCCCCCCCCCTATACACGACCCTAAAGCTTCTTATATTATGTGAGATGGTTAAAAGAAAAAAAAAGGAGAGGATACATCATTATGTCTCCAGCTCCGGGCACTAATATCTAATAAGGGGCCGTCCATAAAGTACTTCACGCTATTTTTGACAATTTTTACCCCCCACCCCCGGTCACAAGTCTTGGAGACTTAAGTACGTCACAATTTCGGACAAAAATTTTGTTTTTTAATAACAAAATAATTAAAATTTAATATAAAACACCGTGACGTCACACATGGCCTGACATCCATTGTAGCCAGTGTCCTTCGTGGGAATGACATCAACGAATTCCAAAAGTTTCGTTGCGGTCTGATCCTACATGTGGAAGAAAATCAGAAGCCCCGAGCCTAATGCTCTTCATGGGTCTTCCTGGAAGACCCTCCCAGCTATCTGGACCCTCCCCCAAAACCCTGAAGAGGCCACCTGGGCATCCACGACAGAAAGTCGAAGGTGCCTCCCACTAAGTTAACCTCACAAGGAGGGGTGGAATTGCCTTACTGTGACCTGCTACCACTTTGGCGCCACCCCGGCAAAGCATACGAGTCTCAATGGTTAGGACCGCCGCTATGCGGGGGATCATCAATGACCTACCTAGAGTGCAACCCCCACTGGAAGGTTTCCTCAGAGCTGGCGTCCGCTGCGTTCTTCGCGGTTCCTTTTGCTAATCCGTACTGGCACTCCTGGCCCTAAACCGACACCGCTCATTGGCGTTGCTAGTGAGGCGGGCGGTAGCTGTCCAATGAGACAAAGATATCTCTCCCACCGTCGGAAGCAATCCCTGGCGCCATCTCTACGCCAATTGAGCGGGTGGCTTATAACCGGTCACTACTACTTCCCGTGTTGTGTCGACGCTGTGAGGCGAAGCTGGAGTGTCCTCTCCAGAGCACAGGCCTGAGCAGGTGGTGTGGGAATCAGCTGTTGCCCGTGCAGCAGGCTCCCTCTCTCCACGCAACTGAGCGGTCCAAGGGAGAGGCAGAGCCAGTACATCTTGGTATCAACTACGTCGCAGGAATTGCCAGAGAGACGCTGTAAACAACGCCAGACTGCCTTCGGGATTCCGGATCCTGATTTGTGATCCAAGTTTACTCCCCTAGCCTTTCTCGTGAGTATGGCCGCAAGGCAGCAGAGGTTTGAAGTCGGAGTTTTCCTTCGCCTAGATGAGCGGCCATCTAAGGCTGACGAGCCTCATCTGCCCGAAGCAACTGGTTTTGAGGCGCCAGTGGTCCGCCTTACACCCTTCTCCTGTTAGTTGGGAACAGGCTTCGCCGGGCTTGTTTGAAAAGCCACACGTGAAGGCCAGGAGCTGGATTTGGCTTTTAGAGACGATTAGAGTCGCAGGCCATTGGAGCATTTCTTGGGATGAGGGAGCTTATCCCCGCATCCACTCCGGCTTAGACAGCCCTTAAATGGACATTTGGTGTTTAATAAAATATAGTGTTTTAAATATGGCCATCAAGTTTTTATGTACTAAATCTAAGTTTCCATTCTCCATTAACAAAGTAGCAACAATTTTAAACAATTTTTCGTCTACGTAGCTCATGTTAGGTAAAATATGGTTACACGCGAGAAGCCATTTAAAACGCAATGAAAAAAATTGGTAAGCAATCAAATATTTAAGTGGAGCTTTCATTTAAAGTTGGCGTTTTTTTTTAATGTGATGTCACAGTTCTTAAACACCCCTTCCTACTCGCCACTAGGGCTGTCAATTTTGTTGAAAAAAGCTGCCCGGGTAACCGTTGTTCGAAATTTTCACGGGTTACCCGTTCTAAACGTCGCATAATTTTCCCCGTCACGACCGCTATACAATGCAACCTATCCACCATCCATGCACCTCATTTCACACAGTAGTAGTAGCCAACGGCTTGCTTCCAGTAACATACTATTACTAATGCACTACAATTAACTATAATGCACCAAAAACTTGTATTCAATTCTTGCTGTAAATGCATTCGTCATACTCATAAACTAAAACTACAGTAAACTAAACATGCAAAAAAAAATGTCAACAGCAATGACGTAGGTTTCAGTGTCATACCTTTAATGTTAATATTCACTTGGCGGGGCGTCTGTAGTCGATGCTATGGGCGATGAAGGACGCACTACTGCAGTAAATCTCAAGTGATCTTGCTTTGGTCAGTGGTACTGCTTTTGTTAACACCAAAAAATATTTCTGATATTGAGTGGATCGGCGGCGTGTTTATCAATATCAATTTTATGAATAGCGTTCAGATGGCGTTTTATCGCGTTGGGTTGCCGCCCTTAGAAGATACAATTTCATTACGACGTTTGCATTTTGCCGTGTCGCTGTCAACTTGATTGGCCTGATTCCACACGACGTCTTAACCATCTTATTAACTTTGTATGTGTTATTAATACCAATTTTTAGACAAGGCAATCACGTGTTAATGAACGCAAGAAACACACGCGAATCAAGGGGTGTGGGTTTTAGCAGTGCTTCTCAAAGTGGTGGTCCGCGAAAGTTATCATGAAAGGAGAGAAAAATATAATTATAATCCTCCAATTGCTACCAATAATACTAATCCAATTGATTTTTTACAATAAGCGAATAAATGAAAGAAATAAAAGGAAACAAAATACATTTCGCTACCATGTAAGTACAGGTAAAATAGTGCAACGTTTCCTGGTGCAATGGAAAAAAATTCTGTCGGTCCGCCATACTAAAAAGTTTGAGAAGCACTGGGTTAAAGGAGTGAAGAGCGGCCGGGGGGTGGGGGTAGAAAAACGGTATTAGATAGTATCAATCGGTGACCCACTGTCGGCTATTTCAAAGCTAAGTTAGTGGCAACGCAAGGGTGTTTTTATGAACAAAAAACAAACACGGCATCTTTCATCTCTGTGCAGTCTATCCTCACAGCCGACGTCTTACCCATCTTACACTGTTAGTAACTATTTAATTTATTAAATTTAAATACTGATGACCTTGTACGCATTATTAACATCAGTTTTTCTAGGTCAACGCTTGTTAATGATCACAAGCGGATGCAATGGGAGTGGATTATAGGAGTGAAGGGGGGAGAGGGGGTATATAAACAACATTAGCTAGTATCAATCGGCGTATTTCAAAGCAAAGTTAGTGTCAAAGCAGGGATGTTTTTTTTAATTAACAAACACAGCGTCTTTCATCTCAAAGCAGTCCATTCTTATTTTTGGCAGAGGATTTTTATATAATTCTTTTAAAGAACCAAACCTTTTTTGTGTTGTGCGATTTCTGTTTCACATTGAGAGAAAAAACATGCATCCAAATACATTGTAGTTTGTTGGGACCGTATTTCATTTCCCGTTGACAGATACTTCCCGTTGACAGATATTTCTCCTTAGATGTACTTCACAGCATATTTTTGAAACAAATATTTTCATTTGATAAATTGTTTCACGAGTCACAATGTAAACACAAAAAAGCCGCATGGGAGCCGAAGTTTGGCCTACGGTTGATTTAGACATTGAAGCTACATTTTCACGGGTACTCGAGCGGAATTTTACTACCCGGGTAATCACACGGCAACGGTTACCCGGGTCCCCGTTGACAGGTCTACTCGCCACACATCGTCACAAGTGTCCCCCCCCCCACACACACCTTTTTTTAGGTTCGTGACGTCCTTTATGGATGCCAAGAATGCTGATACGATTGTCATTTATAAGGGAGATGACATGAATGATGAATAAATGCAGATGATGTAAGTATATATTATAAATAGTTATGTAGAACATACTAATAGAACTTATACCTATACGGCCTGATTACACTATACCAGTGGAAAATTTAAATGTGATCAGTTACTCCCCTATTATGAAATTCTTCGACCAACCAATCACTGTGATCTCTAAATATGTGCATTTGTTTTTCAATTTGGTCTCCCGCCTTTGATGGTGTAACTCTGTGCGGTCCGAACTCCCCAGATGCCGCACTGACAATATCTACAATATCTATTTTTAACCACTTATATTTGTGTAATGTTGTCGCTATTACTATTTACGTCAACGCGGCACAATTTCAGTCATTTTAAAATGGAAAATTGTATCCAGTCTTTCGATTTACATATTTGACTAATGATTTATTTTATTATTTAGCCTACATTTTGGCTAAGGGGCTGTCGATTAATGACGTCATGCGATTTTTCACGACCATCCTCCCCTCATTACAAAAACTACCCCCTATTTCTAATATGACGTCACAAAAATACCCCCTTTCCTTAATAAAAGCTGTATTTTCTATTTGTAAATGAGCATGTTTCCATTAACTTTTGTCATTTAATTATGCATTTAGTTTAAGGTTGCACTCTAACTCTAATATCGCAACACGCGTGAAGCCATGCAAAACGTCATACAATAAATTGTCCAATAAGAAATATTTAAGAGGCACTTTATTTTAAGTTGCGAGATTAGATGTCACTTCACATTACTCAAATAGCCCCTCCCTCTTACGTAACATATGTGGACCCCCTAGGTGCGTGACGTCATTTATGGACGGCCCCTAATACATGCTAATATTAGAAATATTAATAAATGGAAAACTCGCCCACGTACCGTTGATCATGGGCTGGAAATTTTGCTCAATGTTAGGACAGGGGGACTCAGAACTTTGGTGTTAGTTGATCAAATTTTATATCTCACATTAAATCCAGCAATCGATCACAATAAATATCAATAAAACTTAGAGTTCTGAGTGCCCCTGTGTGACTACTTAGTTTGTGACTAAAAAATTATTTTCTGCCTTTTCATGCGAGATTCTACATTCCTCGCTGCAGCTGGGCCTTATCTTTAAAAAAAATATTTTTTTTTGTTCATTTTGTTCCTATATCCTTTGTCCTGATGAAGTTTAAAAATAAAGCTCAAATTTATTGTTTTCATTACACAATTTGTGTATTTTAGTATCTGCTCATGACTGTTTTCTTCGGGCTTTGACTAATCGTTATCGACCCTAGCCATTTCGAGAACTGGTCGGCCAAAGTGGCTAATTTACAATTTACAGCAGCATTGGCCACTTCGTGAATCGGTCGGCCATTTCGCCAAGTGGCCGATTTCGGGCTTTTGCCGTAACATATATAATGGCTCCGACAAAAAACCGGAATCCGGCCATCTTTTGCAAATCCCTCTCCGGCTGGATTTCACAAATGTGTTTTCGCTCACCCTTAATATTAATCCATTTTCCTTCACCGCAACGTGTTTTCGCTTGGGTTCTTTGATGGAGAAATAAAAATCGTAATGTTATAAATAACTTATGAAATATGAAATCATTATTTTACTTATCTCCATTTTATAACTTTTTATTGGAACTCAAAGGGTAAATGAAGTAGATGACATATTTTGAAAATGTGATTTCAATTATTTGTATTATTAAAAATTATTTTTAAAATGTATGCCGATGAAAATGAAAGCCTTGTCGAAACGTTAACTTGTATGTGACGCCGATTATTATAGTATAGTATAGCATAGCATAACAGATTTATTGCTTTTCACAAATAGTTTGTCTCAACCCAACTTTAGCGCTATTTAAGGACAATGATAGACTACTACCACTATGTCCATACTTATAAGCACACTGTAAATCTAATTATCCACTTGAACTCATAAACCGGTGACTTTAGGGGCCGTCCATAAATGAAGTCATGCATTTTGGCTGATTTTTACCCCCACCCCCAAAAATAAAAGAAAAAATAACCAAAAAAAAACAACCTAAAAACTTTGACCACTTCCAATATGACGTCACAAACCTTAGACAGCCCCCCCCCAAAGCCGTATTTTGTAATTAATATGTTTCAAATTACATTTTTGTTAATGAAATATGTATTTAGTGTATTATTACTATAATATCATAAAACTTGTGAAGCCATTGAAAATGTCTTCAAATAAATTTATGCAATCAAAAAAATATTTAAGTTGAGCTTTTTGATGTGACATCACATTACTTAAACAACACCCCCCCCCTCATCGTCACAAATGCATGACCCCCCTCCCCTTTTTTTTAGGCCTGTGAGGTCATTTATGGATGGTGCTAAACACATATTTAAATGATAAAAAAATAATTTGCAACATGCTAATTTTCAATTAGAAAATACATCAGTTTAGATGTTGAATAATTAATAATTTTCAAATTGGTTAATGATAAATTCAAAATTACAGAATAGTAGTAAGTTGTTAACAAATTCAAAGCATACATCTTCTTGCTTTTGGAAAAATAAAATCAGGTATCTATAGAACAATTTATTTAATGTACTTTAAAACAGAAAAAAAAATTGAAGTGCTACTGATATGGCAATGGACCTACATCAGCTGGGGGTTCGGACATAGAAAAGGAAAGCCATCGATCGATCCGAATGGAAGGATGTGGTGGAGCACGCCAGGGCCCTACATGGACTGTAGAGCCACTGATGATGATGATGCTAATTGAGGACTTTCTACCGTGACCATCTGACTCTTAATTCCTCCTCAAGGCTGCTTAGGTCTATAACTATATGTAAGTGACCATCTGACTCCTAATTCCTCCTCAAGGCCGATTAGGTCTATATGTAAGTGACACATTGTTTCTAGGTTGATGATTACCAGATTTCACTGTCCCCAAACACAATGTTTTATATTCAGTGGGCAGCAAATTGTCTCCCTGTGCATCATTGAAAGATCGTAGACATTAACAGAAATTAAAATTGGTTACCTTATTTTATTATTTACGTCTTGACCAATAAATGCTAGTATTACTAATATTAATTTCAAATTATCAAATGAGTTTTAGACTGCTGGAATCATACGCACAGTTAGAAACTAAAGACTAAGATTGGGTAGCCAATTATGCCAGTATTACTAACTAATATTAATTTTAAATTATCAAATGAGGCCAACTGCTGAGATTTTCCAACCAAAGATTGACTAGCTTCTTAACTGTAGCCTCCAAGACTGAACTATTTTTTATTACATGTACAATCAGGCCAAAACACATCTCTCTCAAATACAAATTCCAAGGGATCGTATAAAAGAAAATCATTAACTTTAAATATTCAAGAAATTTATTGAAAAGAGCTAAAAATACAATACACAGATACATTTACATAGATAAAATTCTTTTTACAGTGAAACTATATAAATATACTATATTAAATGGTTGATTCACCTGGGGCATATCTTCTGGAGGATGTTATTTAAAAGAATAACATCCAGGTTTGATGTCACCTTAACTATCTATATACAATTGTTTTAACATCTATATAAAATGTTGTCTATAGACTACAGGTATATAAAATGCAGAGTGTACAGAAAAGTCCTAGGGAATCAAAGTGCAAAAATTTTGACAATTAAACAAAGAGGTGGACAACATTCAAAATAGAGCAATAAGTAAATCATAATCATAAATATGTAAGCCAAATTTGTGGAGTTAGTAGTAATGCAGTTGACTGGTAATCCTATACTCTTCAGTTTCATTTCATCATTAATTTGTCAATGAAATGAATAAGATGGAGCTGTAAAGACATTGATCATTGATAGACAAAATATTAAGAATAACATCCAGGTTTGATGTCACTATATAAAATTCTTTTAATTAGTTATGTAAAATGCTGTCTATAGCTATATAAAATGCCGTTTATAGCTATATAAAATGCAGAATGTACAGAAAAGGCCTAGTGAATCAAAGTGAAAAAAATATTTATTATAAAATAACGAGGTGGATAACATTCCAAATATAGCAATCATCATAAATATGTAAGCAAAATTTCGAGGAAAACTTAAAACTAGTGGAGTTGGCAGAAATGCAGATGACTTGAGACATTTTCATTTCATCATTAATTTGACATAACATATAAAGGATCATGTTTTGTACAGTAACTTAACTATTATTAGTAAAAGCTTTCTCCTAGGCATTAAATTTGTAATCCTGTTCTCCTGAATGTTTATTTTTTTGGGTAAAAGTAAGAGGCCATTTAGTGTAATGCATTTTCAAAAGAATTACATTTGAAAGATATGTCAGATTAATATATCTCCTGAATGTGTCTTTTTTGTGTTTATTTACTGAAATGTTTTTTGTTAAACATTTCCCATAAACACCAGGTCACCAGATTGTGTAAAACATTTCCCACAGACATCATATTTGAATGGTTTTTCTCCAGATTGTGTCATTCTGTATTCTGTTAGGTTACCAGATTGTGTAAGACATTTCCCACAGACATTTGAAAGGTTTTTCTCACAAATGTGTCCTTTTGTGGGCTGTCAGACCACCAGATAGTGTAAAACATTTACCACAAATATCACATTTGAAAGGTTTTTCTCCTGAATGTGTTCTTCTGTGTTTATGTAGGTCACCAGAGCTTGTAAAACATTTACCACAGATATCACATTTGAAAGGTTTTTCTCCAGAATGCGTCCTTCTGTGTACTGTTAGGCTATCAGATGTACTATAACCTTGACCACAGGTGTCACATTTGAAAGGTTTTTCTCCAGAATGTGTCCTTCTGTGTACTGTTAGGTAACCAGATTGTGTAAAACATTTTCCACAGACATCACATTTGAAAGGTTTTTCTCCAGAATGTGTCCTATTGTGTTCTGTTAGGTGACCAGATTTTGTAAAACATTTACCACAGACATCACATTTAAAAGGTTTTTCTCCAGAATGTGTTCTTCTGTGCACTGTTAGGCTATCAGACGTACTATAACATTGACCACAGATGTCACATTTGAAAGGTTTTTCTCCAGAATGTGTCCTTCTGTGTACTGTTAGGCTATCAGACCTACTATAACCTTGACCACAGATGTCACATTTGAAAGGTTTTTCTCCTGAATGCGTCCTATAGTGTACTGTTAGTCTATCAGAACTACTATAACCTTGACCACAGATGTCACATTTGAAAGGTTTTTCTCCAGAATGTGTCCTTCTGTGTACTGTTAGGTGACCAGATTGTGTAAAACATTTCCCACAGACATCACATTTTAAAGGTTTTTCTACAGAATGTGTCCTTTTGTGTTCTGTTAGATCATTAGAACTTCTAAAAGCTTGACCACTGTTGTCTCTTTTGAAAGTTTTTTCTCCGGAATGTGACATTTTGAATTGTTTTAGGTTACCAGAAGGTGTAAACATTTGCCAAAGACATCACATTTGAAATGTCCTAAACTTGATTTCGTCACTAAGTCTTATGTTATCAGACAGTATTATCATTTCTTACATCTATCACATTTAAAATATCTTTTTATAGAAAATGTCCCATGTTTAATGCAGTTATCAAAATGTTTATAAACCTTTCCCACAATTATTACAATTAAAAGATTGTTTACTTGATACTTCCTTTCTAATAGGTATTTTAACCTATCATATGTTTGGTCAGTCTAAATATGTCCACTTGTTTCTTTTGGCAGTAATGATTACTATGTCTCCAAGTGACTCTCCAGGTGCATTTGACGTGGTACTAAATTTGCACTTGATCTTATCTTATCTGTTTACAGACGCTCCTTCTATACAGAAGATAATATCTGAAACTCAGAGACAATGTTCGGTAGTTAGTAATTACTGTAATAAAAGTAGAAGCTGATGAGCAAAAATATTGAAATAATAAAATAAAAAGGAATTGAGCCTTGAAATGAAAAACAAATGTCATACAATATGTCTCTATCATGCAATATGGTTTCTTTAAGTACATTATAAACAGTGACACATGACTATAGATTACAAAACTGGCAGTCAATATCTTTATCTATACAAGATGAACTATCTATATTCTAAAAGTAAAAGTCCAAAAGATGTGAAGATTACCTGTGACTATACATTATAATTACAAGAGCGAAGGGTACACCAATGGTATCTACACATAATCTGTCATCAAGACTGAACTCCTGCACACAAACATAGCTTGTGGTTATGAAGAAGTCTTCTACAGCTGGCCTGAATGTTTATTCCAAATTACTTTGTCCAACTGTCTCTTCAGTATATCTGACACCAATTCAAATAAATTGCATATATTACTTCATAAATCTCATCTCTTTATAATTCAAAAGAAAATTATAAAAAATAATCCAGTTTAAAAAAAATTAGACATTATGTTGTTTTTTAAATTACTATCCAAGTCCATTGAAACTACCTGGTACATTCACTTGTGCTTCGAGATAATTTTTCTATACATAGAAGTAGAATCTGGTAAAGTACACCATGTGGTGTGAAACCATGGGCCTCAGGATATAAAACAAACTAGTAAGAAATTAATTATTCAATCATACATTAGTTAATAAAAATACTTTTTAGCTACATTTTATTTTAACACAAAATATGTCAATTCTTCTAAGTTTCAGATTATGCAGTCTGTTAGGATTTAGCGAAACAAGCAAGTTATTTGTTAGTTTAATGTATCAAAAACATTTTTTTTAAAGAAAGAAAGAAATTGATTATTAAATCTACTTAAAAATTGGTCCATATAAAATTTTATATTTTGACTTAAAAAATCCCAAAATTTATTAAATATTAACTTTAAAAACTTGGTTATCAACAATGAGGTATGTGTTAATCCAGTTTGTAAATTTGTGTTTAATTTAGATTTCCATTTAAATATTCTTTATTTAGTCTGCCTTTACTTCAAATAACGCTAAATTAATTTTAATACATACATGTACATATATTTTATTTTTGTTTGTTTATTGATCTTATATTTATAGGTATAAAGATATTTCAATGGTTGTTAAAAGCTGAAAACAAGCAACTTTTAGTGCAATTTGATGAACCAACTGTGAGAGACAGTGAGGCTGTGTTGGTCAGGTATGTTTGATAAAGATGCTTTACTAAAGATATGTTGGTAAATCATTTAAATTGATAGCACCATCAATGTTCCTTAAAAGGTTTATTGGTCCGTGTGCAAAGTTGCACAGTATCTCTTTTTGTTGCAATATTTTACAAAATTTGCCGTCTGGTA
>CALYLW010001669.1:0-105187 GCA_944989445.1 Ampullaceana balthica | reverse complement strand
TAGTCAATTCTTTGTTGACACTATGCATCACACCTTTCACAAGGCCGTGAGTGAAAGATTGACGATATCAGATTGCCAGAAAGCAGTGTCTAGAGTCTAGGGCCTATGGCCTAAGGAGTAAAGAAAGGGGGAAATAAATTAATTAAAGACTGCAATTTTAAAAACTGAATTTTAGAAAATAAATAAATAATAAATAAATAAAAGTATTTTTAAATTTCTTTCCTGAACGCAAAAAGTGTTTCTAAAATGTTGTTTTCTATAAATTTAGGCCTGAAAAAATCTTTGCTAAAGAGATTTCTGACACTCTGTTAATTGTTGATATTTTGATTGGTCGCATTCAGTTTGTTTTTTGTGCTGTGTTCATCTTTACTGTGCTATAAACTCATTAAAATTCGAATACTACGAAGTCGTGATTTACAAATTATTGATATTATATAAACCAATTAGTCTTTTAAAACGCTTAAACCATAAAATCATTAGGTCTGTACCGGATTCAAATGTTTAAAATCCGGCTGGATTTGGCCGGATTTATGCAGTGAAATCCGACCGGAACTGGAACCTGAGCCGAATCTGTAAAACTGGCTGGATTCTGGATTTGCCGGATCCGAAGCCATTATATTTATATATATATCGTAGGGCTCTACCGGCCAGCCGGATTTATGAAGTGAAACCCTGCCGGGGTCTGATTTGTAAAAATGGACGCATACCTGATTTGCCGGAGCTGGAATCTGGTACACCCGTAAAAATCATTAAAATATTTCTTGTAATTTAATTCTTCGTCCTGTGGCCAAACATAAATTTTATTTTTTAAAAAGCCTTTTTTTTTAATAGCCTCAATTCTTCTGCCTTAGAACCCAAGTCAGAAAACCGCTCCTGAAACTGCAGCTGGACGTCTTTATTGGATCTCGCATGCAAATGATGTGGGGAACTCAGCTGTTGTTTCAGCCATGAAGACCTTGCACTGCTGAAAGTGTGTCAAGTTGTTGGAATGTACTTGTTCCAAAACAAGACAAGTTTAGATCTGAAGGCCTTTAGGTGATTGTATAGATCAGGAAACAAGATTTTTCTCTCCTTTTAGTTTTAGGTTCAGCAATTTTAAAGGACCAGTCATCTCTGCAGCGAAGTTCAATTGCCATACCCACTCTTCATCAGACAGTAATGGCTGTGACTTTCCTTTACTTTCTAGGAAGTCATGTATTTCCTTTCTTAATTCAAATACTCTACTCAGAACTTTCTCACAACGTAGCCATCTTACTGCTGTATAATATGGTAAATCTTGCGTTTCTGTGTCGGTATCTTTCAACATGTCTCTGAACTGTTAATTGTTGAGACCCTGTGATCTTATTAAATTCACAATCTTCACCACAGGATTCAGTACACTGCTACTGTCCACTACAGGTAAAAATTGTATCTTCTTTTGTTTTAGATTAAAAGGGGTCCAGGGGCCGGATGAGAGGGCCTCGCGGGCCGCATCTGGTCCGCGGGCCGTAGTTTGGAGACCACTGGTCTACATCACACATTGTTGCATTTGGTTCTCTGCGCTCTTCCTGCTTTTTAGTGCGTTTCTATCTCTAGTGTCTCTTAAAATTTTAAAATTGTAACTGCCAGAAGCGTTTCTCGTCTTAATCTTTAATAAACCTTACTTTATGAACGATCTTAACTTGAAATAAGCATGCATGGCACACGCCAAGTAATGATATCGATGCCGAACATTTCAGCTATGTTCACGGTTTGCCCAGTCAGATTGTAATGAAGTGCCCGCGCTTTACGCTATCAAACTGTCATGAAGTGCCCTGCTACTCGAAGTGAAGTGCACACAAGAATCTTCCTAACAGGAGTCCTTGAAGTAAAAATCAAATGAGATAAAGTGAGTTGACGGGGTGGGGAGGAGGGCAAATGGGTCAAGGTAAAGCGTCCGTAGTAACGGCGATATTATTATGACGATTTCCACCCTCCGACCCACAGTCGGCTGCTGAGACGGAAGACTTGCCAGCCGTTATTAACCTCGGGTTAAGATTCGCGTTTGAGTTGTCAGTTCAGTTTCAATCACGCTCATAAAGAATGCAAATGAGAAATATTGGATTTGAAAAGTTTTGAAGGTGTAAGAAAAGAAAGGGGGTTGAAAAGATACTTTGTAGAATCTTCGTCTAACACCTCGCATCAAGGACTGCTTTAGTAATTTACTACAATGTTATTTAATAAAAAGATGATCAATTCAAGAACGAATGGTTAACATCGCCCCTCCACTAATCTCACGTTTCCAGTTTTTATCTCTGATCATACAAGAGAATAAAAAAGAAACTCACTACTCACACACTTCGTCTTTTAATATCAGGGACTGAAAAGTTATACTCCTACAGTCATATTGACTTTGGTGTCCTGAACGGTGGTAGCTGCTCCAACAGCGAGTCACCCACTTGCTGGTGACGAATACTTGACTCCTAATTAATCAGGTTTAAAATCATAAGAAGCGATAGCTTGTATCGTAAAGGGGTGCAGCGTTTGCAACAGTATCAAACTAACGGTTAACAAAGCTTAATAACATGTTTTATATATATATATATATTTAACGACAGTGCTGTAGTATCTCTAGCCATATAAGTAAGTCAATCGCCAACGCTAAATGATGATTAAACGTGGGATCACATTTTTATTGTTTTCGTTAATATCATTTAGTGATTCCCCGCATGCACGGGCTGATCATAAACTATTTGTCGCGTTTGATGTCGTAGATGTAACCGGTGATGTAGCTAGGGGGGGTGCAGACCGCCCCGTATAACATCATCCATGGGTAGTGACTCCAAACATGTCCAACAACTTGAGAAAAGACATTGCACTCTCAATATTCCTGATACACGACATGTACGAATGTCCAGACGTGGGCGTATATCCGTCACATGCTAGTAGTTAGATGGAGCGCTGAGAGATATTTTACTCGTCTCCAGACATTTTTTTAAAATGATCGGATGACTAAAGTGGTTAATGTGTGAAAATGTATTCTGTGAAATTTAAAGGGGGAGAATTTTTTGTAGCCGATGAGTTATCTTATCTTCTTATCTTATCTATACCGACGCTCCTTCTATGCAGAAGATACTTGCGTTCACAGACCATGACAGATGCAGCGTTCACAGTGTTAGGTACCCATTCAGAGCTGGGTGACCAGGGACGCCCTAGGCCCCGGGAACAAATCCTTGCCTTCACATAGATTCGAACCCGTTACCATCGGTACGCCAGTCGAGCGCGCTGCCACCGCGTCCCCTAAAAGTTCAGCTCTGACATTCTTACAAATTTAAAAATTTGGCACAGCGATGTGCAGAGCTCAAGTTCACGTTAATGTCCAGACAGTTTCCAGAATCCGCGGAGGTGTTCAGACAATTTTGAATTAAATAACTCGGTGCTTTTCATACATTGTTTTCCTTCTTTGCTGCGTCGACTAAGCCGATGGTATATCTCAACTGAACAAAATGGAAGGTCCGTGAAAACTGTTGCAAGTCATCCTTTTGGGGTGATCCTTATATTGCTGTTAAACCAGTTACAGTTAAGTTTAATGATTGCGTAGCGACGATTGTGATTCTGTGGATTTCTTTCGCGAAGTTGGGCATAAGATGTTAACAACACAGTGTATTTTACATGTTGTATATGTTTTCACGGTTATCTGCGTTACATACCGCATACTGTTTTCAGAAAGTTAATCTCACACAAAAGCATATGCAGAAGTTCAGTGTAAAGAATCATTCCAAAAAATAAGGTTGACCAAGATAGATTGTTTGTGCTTAAGAAGCTCTGTCACTTGGTTGCATTTTAATTTTCAAAACAAATGGAATTTCTAAAGATGGAAATAAAGGTTTGAGAAGAAAACGGGAGAACAATTAAAAGAGTGGTGGCGAACTTTTTCTGGGCCGCGTGTCCAAAATTCAACCAAATCCCACTTATTTATAAATAAGAAAAACCCGTAAAAAACCAAGTTTTTGACTATAAATCCTTTATGTACGAGAAGTAACTAAAAGAATGTTCATTATAATACGCAGCGCCAGACCATCCAGAAATACAAAATTGAAGTTGTGTCGTAAAACATGTTTAATATAATACGCACCGATCAGGAATATGTTTATAAAAAGAGCTGTCAATAAAATACGCACCTTATTGCGCGACAGAAAGGTTGTTCAATATAATACGCACCGCGACGCTCTATCTCAAAAAATAGCATGATACATAGGAATAAAAAATAATCTAAAAAATCAATAATTTAATTACGGTACATGCGATCGATCTGAAATTTTGATACATTGTTTTTATCATCGGTACGAAACTGCCTGCAAAATTTCAGCTCGCTATCTTGCGAGCAAGTGGGTTAAAAATCGATCAAAAGTTTTGGCGACAAGCAAGCAAGCAAGCAAGGTCCGCCGCAGACACCACGAGTTAATATAAAGGATTTAATAAGAAAAACCCGTAAAAAACCAAGTTTTTGACTATAAATCCTTTATGTACGAGAAGTAACTAAAAGAATGTTCATTATAATACGCAGCGCCAGACCATCCAGAAATACAAAATTGAAGTTGTGTCGTAAAACATGTTTAATATAATACGCACCGATCAGGAATATGTTTATAAAAAGAGCTGTCAATAAAATACGCACCTTATTGCGCGACAGAAAGGTTGTTCAATATAATACGCACCGCGACGCTCTATCTCAAAAAATAGCATGATACATAGGAATAAAAAAATAATCTAAAAAATCAATAATTTAATTACGGTACATGCGATCGATCTGAAATTTTGATACATTGTTTTTATCATCGGTACGAAACTGCCTGCAAAATTTCAGCTCGCTATCTTGCGAGCAAGTGGGTTAAAAATCGATCAAAAGTTTTGGCGACAAGCAGCAAGCAAGCAAGGTCCGCCGCAGACACCACGAGTTAATATAAAGGATTTAATAAGAAAAACCCGTAAAAAACCAAGTTTTTGACTATAAATCCTTTATGTACGAGAAGTAACTAAAAGAATGTTCATTATAATACGCAGCGCCAGACCATCCAGAAATACAAAATTGAAGTTGTGTCGTAAAACATGTTTAATATAATACGCACCGATCAGGAATATGTTTATAAAAAGAGCTGTCAATAAAATACGCACCTTATTGCGCGACAGAAAGGTTGTTCAATATAATACGCACCGCGACGCTCTATCTCAAAAAATAGCATGATACATAGGAATAAAAAAATAATCTAAAAAATCAATAATTTAATTACGGTACATGCGATCGATCTGAAATTTTGATACATTGTTTTTATCATCGGTACGAAACTGCCTGCAAAATTTCAGCTCGCTATCTTGCAGCAAGTGGGTTAAAAATCGATCAAAAGTTTTGGCGACAAGCAAGCAAGCAAGCAAGCAAGGTCCGCCGCAGACACCACGAGTTAATATAAAGGATTTAATAAGAAAAACCCGTAAAAAACCAAGTTTTTGACTATAAATCCTTTATGTACGAGAAGTAACTAAAAGAATGTTCATTATAATACGCAGCGCCAGACCATCCAGAAATACAAAATTGAAGTTGTGTCGTAAAACATGTTTAATATAATACGCACCGATCAGGAATATGTTTATAAAAAGAGCTGTCAATAAAATACGCACCTTATTGCGCGACAGAAAGGTTGTTCAATATAATACGCACCGCGACGCTCTATCTCAAAAAATAGCATGATACATAGGAATAAAAAAAATAATCTAAAAAATCAATAATTTAATTACGGTACATGCGATCGATCTGAAATTTTGATACATTGTTTTTATCATCGGTACGAAACTGCCTGCAAAATTTCAGCTCGCTATCTTGCGAGCAAGTGGGTTAAAAATCGATCAAAAGTTTTGGCGACAACAAGCAAGCAAGCAAGCAAGCAAGCGGTCCGCCGCAGACACCACGAGTTAATATAAAGGATTTAAAAAGAGCCAACACTCCAATGAAACCCGAAAATGGGGGTTTGGCTTAGCTGGTTTGAGTAAGGAAGTAATAGTTTTATTCACGTGATGTCTTATGAGGCTCTGGGTGCCGACTGTGGCACGCGAGCCATAGGTTTGCCACCACTGTGCTAGAGTATATTGTAAATTTTCATGATCAACTCTAGATCAGATCAGCAGCGGTCAATGAAGTAGATGAGATAATGTTTTGACTGCACAAATGAGCAGAGTTTTTTTTAAACATAGGATTTATCAAGACAATTTACGATCGATCCACCACGAGACAGTTAGGGCGTTTTCTTTTGAAAGTCATCTGGTGAAGGATGTTTAGTTTAAGCAAGTATTAACTGGATCACGACCATTAATATTGTGAAAGGAGAATTGTATCAACTAAATTTTATGTCTAAAGTGTGCTATAACTAATTTTAAAAAAATACAACAATATGATCGCTCTATAAACTTCAATTAATTTGATATAATCGAAATGTGAAGTATTTCTTATTTTAACAAGAAGACATCCCTGGGGATTGGCGGGTGGGGTTTACATCGTGAATTTACCGCACCGGATGACACCAACCCGAGCTACGCCCCTGGATATAACTGTAACATAATACTGGTCAAATCCAGTCATGTTTGAAGCTGTTAAGTTCTTGAATTGTCTTATTGACTGGGGTCTGCAAAACTTTTTCAAAAAAAAATTAAAAAATAAAATTTTACGTTTTTTATTTGAAAAACAATAATACAATCTAAACTTGTCAAGTCAGGTTATTGAACCATTTTGTTTTAAGTTGTAATTTAATAATGCGGACCTTTCTTTCCTTTATTTGTTAATTACATAACTGAAGACTATGATGAAAATTAATCGTGTTTCATGCTGCCACTCGCAGAACCTATGAACTATTAAATAAAACCCGTACTACTTCGTTAACTGACTTTATATTTATATATATATATATATATATATATATATATATATATATATATATATAATATATTATATATATATATATATATATATATTGTACCATGGCCCATTCGTTAAATATTAAATTATAAGAACTTGAGTTGTTTTTGTTGATGTTTTTTTTTAAATCTTTTGGAAATTTTATACTCTTTGACTTTGTAAGAGGATGTGAGTTTCTTTTAGCTAAACAAAAAATTCCTATTGTTTTCATGAAAATTTTCCAAACAGATGAAGAGATCAATGTATAGTTTGTTCTAGGAAGTTGTGTCTCCTTACTTCAACATTGTGTCTTAATAGTTGAAGATCTACTGCACAATTAAGTTGTCTGAAAACACTGAATTTGAAATGTGACTCTTAATTAAAATAGTAACTTGCATTATCCACTGGCGCCTTTAGATGAATACCCGGAAATATTTTGTGATAAGTCTGTACAATTAATGAAATGACCAAATGCAATTAACTTATTGACACAAAGGGTCTCAAAATCTCCATTTTAGTGGCTCAAATTGGTGGATTTTTTTTCAATCTATTTATGGGCATAAATTTTCCTCGTTATGGCCCAAGCTCACATACACAGACTAATATATGTATTTACTTGTGGAATAATAGTTTAGTTCAGTTTATCATACGCACGTAATAAAGTGTAGTCCCTGACCACTGGTAAACAACCATTTCACCCTTTAATATCCCATCTGCAGGTTTCCAAAGTTTTCATTGAACAATTATAATTCTCATATCATCCAGGCAATCTTGATTTAAAAAAAAATAAAATTCCAATACTCAGGATCAGCGGCGTAGCGTGGGTATGTGCCGCCCGGGACAGAAACCAAATTTGCGAAAAATATGTTAACGCTATAAAGTTTAAAAAAAATAATTAGAAATTATTAATAAGAAAACAATATATTTAATGTTAAAAAGAAAGGCTTCATTTCTTTGATGAAATTAAAGTTTTATGATTTTCCTCATTGCTCAATCTTTCATGCATCAATGTTTTCAGCCATGTCAAGCTCAAAAGCCTAAATAGCAATAGATGAGACAATTTTGGTGTGTTCGTAATTGATCATCATTAATTTTTCATTAAAATAAATTTAGAGAAGCCTTATTTACACCTTCCATTACTTAAGACAGTTGTAAGCAATGTTCGAATGAATTATATTATTTTAGGCAGGGTAACATTCTAAGTTTTTTAAAATTCTATATAACAGCCAAAGCATCATACGAATTTATACACTATTCTCATCTTATGAAGAAACAAAATTTCTTCTTAACTGTTAATCTACATATTTGCTTCGATCACCAAAAATGTGCTCTCTTGTTCTTTGATTGGAAGGTTCTATCAAAATGATGAGGTCTCCACATAAAATTTTATCAAATGTCAAAGCATCCCTTAAGTGTTCCATTCCATTAGTTTCTCTGTGAGTAGCCACTGTTAAGAATTTTTTTTGTTGTGTACTATACGCGTGTAAAGAATTTCGTTTTTTAAAAAAAATATAACTTTGAAAATAGAAAGATATCATTGTGACTAGCAAAGTTCCTGCATCTCTTCGTGTGTTAAGCTTCTTGACTGCATCTTTCAGTTCTATAGCTTACAAAGTAACCTCAAAATGGCTACATGGTATATTAACTATTTTGTATTCTGAAGTCTGAATGCCTTGCTTGTAGAAGCAATTAGGTATTTCTAACAATGTATGGAGTTGGAAAAGAATGCGCAACAACGCTCAAGTGTACTAAAATATTTGGAGAATTCGTTTCAGTTGGAGTATCATGTTAAAAAATTAGGTTTGACATGAGATTTTATGTTTTTGCGCCTTTGTTGAACTCTTGTATACTTTCCAGCCCTTAAGACGTATTAATGCAAGGTGGGCCTGTGCATTCCATTATTTTAAGATCATCATTTATTCAAAATCATTTCGGAAATGTCGTAAGCTGATTCACTTGAATGAAATTCTATATCACACAACTGGACTTGTTTTATCCGTATGTCAAATATATGAAGAGCTATCAAATAAAATGTGGAACAATATTTGGTATCTTGTTATTGCAGAAAGATGTTTTTCGTGAACTGTATCTCCTAACATTGCTATGACGTCAACTGTATCTCCTAACATTGCTATGACGTCAACTGTATCTCCTAACATTGCTATGACGTCAACTGTATCTCCTAACATTGCTATGACGTCAACTGTATCTCCTAACATTGCTATGACGTCAACTGTATCTCCTAACATTGCTATGACGTCAACTGTATCTCCTAACATTGCTATGACGTCAACTGTATCTCCTAACATTGCTATGACGTCAACTGTATCTCCTAACATTGCTATGACGTCAACTGTATCTCCTAACATTGCTATGACGTCAACTGTATCTCCTAACATTGCTATGACGTCAACTGTATCTCCTTAAATTGCTATGACGTCAACTGTATCTCCTTAAATGCTATGACGTCAACTGTATCTCCTATAATTGCTATGACGTCAACTGTATCTCCTTAAATGCTATGACGTCAACTGTATCTCCTTAAATTGCTATGACGTCAACTGTATCTCCTATAATGCTATGACGTCAACTGTATCTCCTATAATGCTATGACGTCAACTGTATCTCCTATAATGCTATGACGTCAACTGTATCTCCTTATAATGCTATGACGTCAACTGTATCTCCTTATAATGCTATGACGTCAACTGTATCTCCTTATAATGCTATGACGTCAACTGTATCTCCTTATAATGCTATGACGTCAACTGTATCTCCTTATAATGCTATGACGTCAACTGTATCTCCTTATAATGCTATGACGTCAACTGTATCTCCTTATAATGCTATGACGTCAACTGTATCTCCTTATAATGCTATGACGTCAACTGTATCTCCTTATAATGCTATGAAGTCAACTGTATCTCCTTATAATGCTATGACGTCAACTGTATCTCCTTATAATGCTATGACGTCAACTGTATCTCCTTATAATGCTATGACGTCAACTGTATCTCCTTATAATGCTATGACGTCAACTGTATCTCCTTATAATGCTATGACGTCAACTGTATCTCCTTATAATGATATGACGTCAACTGTATCTCCTTATAATGCTATGACGTCAACTGTATCTCCTTAAATTGCTATGAGCTCAATTTGAATTTTAGATGACAAGTTTTCAACCCTTTTCCCACTATGTTCTCGGAGTGCTCGAACGTACTTTGCAAGTTAATGCATTCGTTCCAGAATATTGCCGTTATTTACAACAGTATTGCCCTCTCTGTGACATCAAAAGTCATATTCGATTTCCCCAGGATTAAATAATGTCAAATATTCTAACAAGAACTTCTTGCCATTTTGTTTCCTTTTTTACAACAACTAATTGTCGGTCTTTATTAATAGTCTATTCATTTTTTTTATCCAATTTCTGATTCCAAAAAAGCTTTGGTATTGTTAAGTACTTATTGGGTACTTATCTTGGCTTTTCTTTTATTTTATCAAAATGTATTTTCACGTTTTAAAAATTAGCTAATTAACAACGAGGAATTTGCCCCAAAAAAAAAGTATTTGTGCCAAGTTTTAATTCCCCTAGATAAGCAATTGTTTCCATTATTTTTGTTTATGTCACAAAACAAAAGACATTAAAATTAAAATGAGAATATACATACGCCAACAATTTTTTTCCAGTAGTTCACTTACGTTAAAATCAAACTTGAATCAATTCTATAAACAAGCACATTATTGTCATACTGTCAGCCCTTATGTTTTCCAGCTCAATAACATTAGTATCAGAAGATTTTAGATTTATAATGGAGTTTGAAGTTTTGGCATTAGAAGCACTCTGGTATTTTAATATATTTCTTCATTTCGTTTAATTTTTTTATCATGGCTTTTCTTTTCTTTCATTAAAATTTATTTTCACGTTCTAACAATTAGCTAATTAACAACGAAGAATTTGCTGCCCCCCTCCCCCCATTTTTTTTTACAACAGTTGTGGCTTTCAAATTTTAAGAATCAATGAATTTATCACCACATCAATGTTACTTTCTCATACTAATTTAGCTTCTGGTTTTTTTTTATAGACAATAGTATTAGTTTCAGAAGAATTTATATCCAATAAGGAGTTTGAAGTTTTGGCAGTTAAAACGTTCACATGCTTTTGGATAGTTCCTTTATTTCTTTTATTAATTTCTTATTTGGATTTTATTTAATTTCTATTTTTTAAAAACTTCTCTTTCTTTTAAAATTTTCATTTTAAGAAACTAATTAACCACTAGGAATTTGCCGCCTCTGGCAAAGTGCCACCCGGGGCATTTGCCCCCCTGCTCCCCTATCGCTACGCCACTGCTCAGGGATAGAATGTAGAAATAGGTAGAAGTTGTATCCACTTAAAGAATAAATAATTAACTATCCTGTCAATAAGAAAACGCAATCACAATAACCATATTGCGTGCAACTGAGATGCTAAAAGCACCAAGGAGTGTCCGAACCAGGCTTATTATTTCAAAGAAACTTTTGTACTAAAAAATAACTGCGACAGTCTCCAAGGGTGTGTCCTCTGGCTATGTCAGAAAAATCATGTCACCGAAATAAAACGCCATTACTTACGCATTGACTTCGATTTTTTTAAATTATTAAAATGTTTTAAGTTTAGATGTTTTGAAGGTTATCGAAGTGGACCAAAAAAATATGTCAACCCACGGTGGCTATATTTGTCGTAGTTGACCGAAAATTACAGAGTTCGTTAACTGACATTATCTGTGTCTATTATTAGTCACATGAAGCTTCCACAAATAAATAAGCTCTTATCTTTGCTACTTATGGTAACTGAGGGTTCTGGGGTGGTATGATAAGTCACTAGATATAACCTATACAATTGTTTTATTTATTTCTCCAAATAAGTTATACATGAATAAAACAAAACTAAATAAATTTCAGAAGTAGACTATTCATCCTGTGAGCAACACAGGTATTCTTTTAATAGTTAGACTAAAAAAGTGACCTACATTCCTTTTCAGTTAGACATACATGAATATAAAAAATCATAATGATCATAGTATAAAATATATATGCAAAATAAAACAACAACAACAACAAAAAAAAACAGTGGAAAGTTCAAAAGGATCGTATTTAACTTCGCACTTAGAACTTTTCCCTCATGATGCACGCTGCATCAATGTTTTGTCATGTAATTTCCCCTTGGTGTTTTCTCTCTCCCACTCACGTGAACAATCCGGAGTCTCCAGCTCGTGTTACAGTACTCGTCTGGTGTGTTTATTAGTGACCCCAGTGACCCTAGACATAAGCTTGAGTGACAGCTTACATTGATTGACCCATCCTGTCTACCCACCCTCACCAGTCCGCCAACCTCGGGTCACTGGGGGTCAAGTCTGGACGCCATGATTTGTTGAGCTCAGTCATTGACTGCAGGAAGCGGTTCTCAAATGTGATACACTTTGATGACAAGCGTTTTGTAATGTTTCTAATGTCTCATTGAAGATGCGTGTTAGAGTAAATAAATGCGCTCTGCATTTCTAACTCACTATATAATGCTCTATCACTAACTGGGAGAACCCCATTTTTTCTTTAAAAATCCAAAAGCTCATTACTATTTATTATATCTCAGTAACGAATTTTTAAAAAAAATAGTAAAATAAAAAGGGTAAATCTGTTTTCGTGTGAAAATCAATGTAAATGCTAAAAACTTCCACGAAAATGATGTCAAATAATGACTTACATAAAAGAAACAAATTTTAGCGATTGGGTCCGATCGTAATATGCAGGTAATTAAACAGTGTAATATTCTAATCAAGGATTTGGCTTGTTAAATCACTATGACCAATCTTTGTTAAATTTGACCTCCTATCTTAATTTATTGAAGTGAAAATATAGTTTCGAACTATCAAATTTTTGACGCACCCACATTTTTAAAACATTTATTTTGTCAAAATAAACGTTTTCTTTGACATACGACCGACGATGCTATTCAAAGATAGCTGAGAGCAGTGACGAAGCTAAACTGATATTTCAGACACAACTGAACCCTCTGCAACTAATTAATGCCATCTTTCATCACACTGTTGTATTTGGGTTTAGCTATAAGCTGGATTCACTTAAGAAATGTTATACGAGTTATGGTTGTAAAAATGAAAGTTACCACAAATTGATGCTTCCTCGATTTCATAGTTGAAATTATGTTTTAGAAAATGTTACTCAAAGACGTCTGCGTAGCCTCTAACTTTTAAGTAATAGTAACAAATCATGGATGCATTAACGTTATATTCTTCTAGCCATGACATCTACTCACTTAGCAGACCACGATCGTTAAACGCTGCCCGCTATGCCCATTTAGAAATTCTTAATTTTACTTCATAGTCTGTGGTTCGCACATAAGATCTGTACGATGTACGTAATAGATAATTTTTTCTATGAAATGATAATCTATTTTACATTTTTGAATAGTCATTTAACAACGTCATGTTAATAAATACATCTGAACATCGTATTGTTCAGATTTTGGTCAATCCTTTAATGGTGGTGGGGGGGGTAAGCGGTATGGGGGATAAGTGGAGGGGGGCTCTGGACGTCTTTTATGGGTGAAGGAGGGGTCATCGAAATGACCTGCATTTTTTTTATTTTATATTTTTTTTTAAATTTGTGAGGCGAGGGTTTCCGGTAATCTGCAGAACTTTTTTTCGCAAATTGAAGCGGCGCAATTACCAGACTGCGATACTTGTTACAAGATCAACGGGAGACGAAACATTTTAAAATATTTAATTTTCTTTGAAGTTTTCTTAACACATGAAAAAGTTAATTCAAACAAAAAAATCATGCTAAATGTAAAAATAAATTGACATTTCTTTGTTTTTTTCCTAATTGTAGTTATTGAACAACGTGTAAAGATCCAATAAAAACAAGTATGGGAATGAATCTTTAAACACTAAAATCTTCAAAACCTGACTCCCTGTCTTGGTAATACAGAAATGATCAGCTGAGGGATTATTATAAATTAGATCCTGTATTAAATTATACATAAATTTTCCTGGGTAGTTTTCTGTTATTAAAAAAAAACCACTTAATAAGTTCTTACTCTTAAATAAGTAAAGTAACAAGTGAACGAAACAAAAAAAACAAAGTAATAATAAAACGAAAAAATTTAAGTTGCGCGTTGGTTTTATTCTTATTTCTGATACTTATTGATAAGAAATTGTTATTATTTTCTGTGAAACTAAATATTTCCATTTGATAACTTTAAATTATTGTCCACAGTAGTTCTTTGATTTCACCGGAACGTTTAAAATTTACTCTACATCAATTGTTTTGAACAGTTATATCGCGATCCGTATTTTTAGAGATGAGTCAATAGTAATGATAAATATGATTTAACATCAACACCACCGACAGGCCTGGATTAACCATTAGGCAAACAAGACACGTGCCTAAGGCACCCAAGCGTTTGGGGGCACCAAAAGCACTCAAGAAAAATATGTATATGCCCAGGTATCCAGGGCCGGTCTTAGATCACTGCAACCTATGCGACCGCAGTGGGCCCCGCACGTTCATAGGCCCCGCCTTTCTTAATTTTCTCTTATTATCCTTATTAACTCCCTTATCCCATACCCTAGAATGGGCATCGCGCAATCCGTTTCGCATTCTAAGCCGCATAGGGCCCCCCAATTGCCTGTCGGTATCCCCCCCCCGTAATCGACATGACATTAGCATATTGCAAACACGAAATATTGAAATGCATATTATTTAACCTTGGTACCCACAACCTGGGGGGGGGGTAAAATACCTCCCACTCAGTTATTTTGCTATTTTTCTTTGAACTTTTTTGTCTGCTATTTTTTAAAAACTCGTTTTATGAGATTTTTGGGACTACGTAAGTTGAGAATCATGAACAAAGCGCTACTCATAAAGACTGCATTTTTATATACCTAGCTCCTCGACAAGGCTCGGGTCTACTACAAAAAGCAGAGAGTAAATAAATAAAGAGTTACACTTACTGTGAACATGTTTTGAGGCGAGCAGTAGAGGTTATTTGTACTATAGCTGAGCGTGGTCTGGTTTTTTTACAGGGACAAATTAAAAACTTGGATCTTAACAAAATGGGAAATTATCAAATGTTGCTGGAGTCGGTCAGTCAGTTTGATCCATTTTTAGCATCACACATTGCGAAATATGGAAATCGTGGAAAAGGGAAATCCATCTTATTTATCCAAACTATATGTGAAGAACTGATTGAAACTGTGTCCCAAAATGTCCATGAAGTAAATGTAGATGAAGTAAAGGCTTACAGTTATTTCAGCTTGTCAATACCCGATATTTCACTTATAGATCAGTTAAACGTTGTTCTTCGATATTTGGTAAATGGAGAGCCCATTGAGCGCTTTTTTACTTTCTTGGAGCTGCACTGTCACACTGGTGAAGCTATGGTTAAGCAAGTGTTGCAGTACTTACGTGAAGTTTGCAATATTGATTTTTCGAACTGCAGAGGTCAGTTCTACGATGACGCAGTTAATATGTCCGGGTGCTACAAGGACATGCAGAAAAAAAAGCTGGAGGAAAATAAGTTTGCTATATACATACTAGTAGACAAATTTTCTAAATATGGTAGGCAGAAGTGCCGTTGATTCTTGTTTAAGAGGCATTGAAAGTTCTTCCATACAAGTGCAACTAAACTATACTTTTTTCTCGGCTTCAACCAACAGATGGCAGATTCTGAATGTATGCCCTGTGAATGAAAATGTGGAAAAGTCTACTTTCGATTTTAGATGGGAAGCACATGCTGTTGCAACTGAAGCTATTCTAAAGTCCCATCCTCATATTACAGAAGCGTTAGAATGTTTACAAGAAGACAAGTCACATAATGGGGGCACCAGAAGAGAAGCTGAAAACATTTCAAAGAAGATGCAAGATTTAGAATTAGCTCCCATACTTGTCTTTTGGGAAAGAAGTGTTACAACATTTTCACAGGGTCAGTCAAGCCCTAAAAAATGAGCATGTGAACTTGAAAACGTGTGCTGATTTGTATTCTTTACTAGCAGACAACTTGCATGAATCTAGGAGTGAATTTGAAAGATTTGAAGAAGCTACAAAAGGAATAACACTAGGTGTGGATTATAAGTCACCTTTGACCCGTAATCTTAAACGGAAAGACAGTGGTCATTGATGGTGATGGCCCTAAGGTATCTCTACGCCATTGTTGACAAACTTGAGACAGAGAGAGTAGACTTGGACAGGTATATAATGATAAAACAGTTCGATTTTCTTGTTTGGTCGATGAACAACAAACATATCATTGTTTTTGGGACTAATAAATGCTTATCTGAAGATCTGAACAGTAAATTATATACTGAACTACAACAGTTTCACTTATATTTTCGCCACAAGTTTCGTGCATCAAAATCTAAAAGCAACACGTTCAGTCATGCAGAATAATATAAAGTATTAGTTAACGTCGAGTGTGCTTTTGCAAATGTAGAAATCGCCTTGCGCACATTTTTAACATTAATTGTTATGAACTGTTCAAAAGAGAGATCGTTTTAAATCCCTTATATTAACTTGCTTTGTAAGTTTAAGCGATCGGACTATCCGAACATTTGTTTATAATTCTTTCACGTGACAGTTCAGTTCACTCGTTGACGCCGACCGTCGATGTTCACACCCCCTAACGTCCCTGCGCCCGGTTTTAAAACCAGGGGAGATAATTCTGTTTCAGTCTGTAAATGTTGCATTTAAACATAATCACTACTTTTAGTTATGTCTCATATATAAGGGATTTATAGTCAAAAACTTTGTTTTTGACATCTATTTATTCTCAGTTGAAACGTACAAAATATCTAAGTAGATCGACAATGAAACAAGAAACGCTTGAATCCTTAACTCTGCTGATGACTGAGGCAGACTTGTTGCGCAAAATTAAATTGATGATGTACTCAAAAATTAGATGTAAATCTAGAAGAAAAAAAAACTTTAGAATGTAAATGTGTGCTCTCTCTCTGGCTTTCTCATCTATTAAAAAAATTACTTATTTTTGTGAATTATTATTACAAACTTAATTACATATTAATTTTAATACAGAAATAACTAATTGTAGGTTTTATATGAGTGATGGTAGTAGAAACATATGTGTTAACAACTGTTTTTCTTTGTTAGTTATTTTGCATAATATTGAACATAAAAGCGGTCAGTTGAGGATCTAGGGCCTGGGGAAGAAGGGGTGCACCCATGTCGGGTCTGTGCCAAGGGCACCCAGATGGCTTAATCCGGCCCTGACCAACCACGGATAGAATCCATTCGACTGAATTGAATGAGTAACCAATAAACTCTGGCAAACCGTCACACGCTAACACGAGGAGCACTACAGAACTACATTTTTAGGTATCTCGGGCAGCTGGAAGAAGTGTAACACACCCGCGGGGCAAGTGCTACCACGTTTGAATCATGAAGGCTTGTTCCGCTTCCGGTGTAAACAACACGTGGTGTCAGGGGCAGCCATTCATGAGATGAGCATCGGGCCACTGTATCTTTTATCGCACCATCGAGGAATGCGTTTTGTAAATATTGACTCAAGCCTGGATTGTGGCTGCCCCGCGTCTGCTGCGATGACGTAAAGATGTTCTCAGATACTTTCTAGTTTAGCTTTCTGGAGATATAGGTCATGACATTTTCTTTTAAGGGTTTGTTTTGAGAACGCGAATTAAAATCGAACTCAGCGATAAACAGAGCCATGTTCTTTGTGTAATGTTGGTTATTCTCATCCTTAAGTAGCCGAATAGAGGTGGAAGTTACGGGGAAATATTAAATCGGAAATAAAAAGAATGAGGATTTTTTTTTAATCTGGGAAGAAATCGATGCCCTTCTGGCAGCCATCCGTGTGAGAAGTTAATATTATTATTTTTTTGGATTACCTTAGTATAAAAGCGTGCTATTGGCATTTTGTCCAAAGAAAATATGTGCGTTAGGCAAGACGTTTACTTTAATAGTATTTTCTTGCAGATCCAGACACGCATTAACAGCCGATCATTCACCCATCGAAACCAAATCTCTTAAGGTATTTTCAATAACATATTCAAAGAAAACTATGAACGCACCCAAAGTCTGACCACACCCAATTCTTACTACGTCCATGTCTGACCACACCCAATTCTTACTGCGTCTAGGTCTGACCACACCCAATTATTACTACGGCCATGTCTGACCACGCCCAATTCTTACTGCGTCCAGGTCTGACAACACCCAATTCTTACTACGTCCAGGTCTGACCACACCCAATTCATTCTGCATCCAGGTCTGACCACACCCAATTCACTACGTCCAGGTCTGACCACACCCAATTCTTACTAAGTCCAGGTCTGACCACACCAATTTCAATCTGCATCCAGGTCTGACCACACCCAATTCTTAATAAGTCCAGGTCTGACCACACCCAATTCTTACTACGTCCATGTCTGACCACACCCAATTCTTACTACGTCCATGTCTGACCACACCCAATTCTTACTGCGTCCATGTCTGACCACACCCATTTCTTGCTACATCCAGGTCTGACCACACCCATTTCTTACTACGTCCATGTCTGACCACACCAAATTCTTACTGCGTCCATGTCTGACCACACCCATTTCTTGCTACATCCAGGTCTGACCACACCCAATTCTGATCACATCCAAGTCCGGCCCCACACAAATCACACCGTGCCAAAGTTCAACCATAACCAGTGATCTATTATAGCGCACCAGTTTCACAACATCACTACATCACTAAAGACTTTCTCATTCCTCGGATCCGAGCTTTGACGAGAGGACGTGAAGAGGGTGATTTACACAGGGTGCCCGTTGATAAAATTAATTATATATTAAATGATCAAAAAATATGTTAAATTTAAAAAAGACTTAATTCGAATTTTCTTTTCCAACTCAACGATTGTAAAGAAAAAAACATTAATGTAGTTATGAGGTTTGATAACATACTATTACATTGTTAATTTTTTTAAAATTTTCTACAACATATAATCAGTAATTAATAACAAGCTGATATAATTCGTGTTAAGCTTATAGAAGAAAATAATAAATACTTATGCTTTTTTCATTCTCACCTGGTCGATTAATCATGTTTAGTTTCCAGGCTATTTAAACCATTTACAATAAAAATTCATCTCGCATTTAAAAAAAATTGAAATGAAAAGCAAGAGGAATGTTATTATTATTTTTTATTTTTATTTTTAAAATTTTTTTGCATAAACACCATGGTATTCAGGTAGTTAGGATAATGGAAATTTGGGATAATCCTGTGACCGGTCCGGTGAATTCGATGCCAAATGGGATTGTATAATGTTTGCACCAGTTTAAAAATTTTAATAGCTTAAGGTAGTAATTTATAAATTTAAAAAGTACTGTAATTCAGCGCAGATTATTACATTTGTGCCACGAAACCTCAAAGTTTACATAAACTGTAGCTAGCTGGAATTTAAATATTAAAAAACTAGGTTGCGTTGAGGCGCCGTGGCGCCTATGGCGCCCCCTTTTTTCAAATGCCCAACCAACTTGTCCTTGTTTGATAAATAATTAATAATGAACTTACTGAAATGTACACAAAGTATTTTATAATAGGGGTTCTAGGGCGCTCACTGAAACTGTAGGGCGCCTACGGCGCCTACTTTTTTTTGTCAAAAGCCCAAGTAACTTATCCTTATGCTGAAATGTACACAAAGTGTTTCATAATCATAAATCCTCAAATCCTATTTTTACATCGTTCCCTTTTCAAAAATTAAAATATAAGCTAAAACAATGACGTCATACATATTTTTTTTCAGCGCGTCTTTAATTTATAATTATTTTGCACACCTTTTTGCGCGCCTTCCGATGCACGCCTTGTATTAAAATATAAGCTCAAACAATGACGTCATAGCGTTACACATCCATCCAGTGAGCCAGTGAATTGCAAAATTATTTTATTTATAGAACAATTTCTTTTCTTCATTTTATGTATCTGCAGATTTCCGGATTAAAAAACTATCCTTTTTTTATATTACCTATTTTTGACGTAGAATTAGATACACCGACATTCAAGTACACACCAATTTACTCTCACATTAGGAACACTCACAAACCAAGTTTACACATTTAGTTTACACATCTTTGCACAACGAAATTCCAGTACACTCAGTCTAGGTGCACTTCATTTAAGCTCACCAGCATCTAAGCACACCACTATTTAAGCACACCCCCGTTATAGCTAACACACATCTAAGTAGATATCTGAGCGCATCCTCATCTCAGCACAAATGGCCCGTAAACACCAGAAGATAGTAATACCCTGAGATCCAACTTAGCCCTTCAATATTCACTTAAAACTTCACATTTTTTTTAAATTAAAAATTAATTTACAATTTAAAAAAAAATTTTTTTTTGAACATAGCGATCATTACGACCCGCAGCCACTTCTCAGCACAGTTCCTACGCATTGACCACAAAACCCTTCCGTCCTCGTCCTCACTCCAGGCTCTCTACTCCTAATCAATCGGATCTATATCCACATTCTTTTACCCCCATCCACTGTAACTTACCAGCAGAATAAACTTGATGGAGGAGTTCTCTATTTGTCATGTAGACTAGGGCCACAACCATAGAGAGAGAGAGAGAGAGAGAGAGAGAGAGAGAGAGAGAGAGAGAGAGAGAGAGAGAGAGAGAGAGAGAATAGAGAGAGAGAGAGAGAGAGAGAGAGAGCAAGGGCAAAGGGAAATCAACGTCTCCGATGTAGACGATATTCCGTCCCTTGTGATTTATTGCCCCCGAGTCTGACCTTCTGATATTTGGTCGCACTTTACTCTTAGAAACAAATGATCTTAAAATTCATAGAGCTGAAGCTTAGCCACGTAAAAATATTTTAGGGCGATATAACGGCCTATTAAATACATTCCTAAAAATCAAACTTTTCAAGGGGGAAAGTGTCTTTTAAAATATAATCGATATGTCTTTCAGGTACTTATTTCTTTTAAATTAGACACTAACTTAAGCTTCGCCGATGACTTGTTCCATTCGTATTTACAGTCATTGTATTTCAAAATTAAATGTGAAATAATGAATTTCGTTCTCGCATTTACTCTATTAGATATTTCATTAAACTGTGTAAGAAATATTGGAGGTCTAAAATAAAGAAATGTAAGAATTTGCTTTGCTCTATAAAAAAAGTTCCACAAAATGTCAATCCATTTATGTATAATAAATATTTTTTTAGATCTTATAAGTGTGTCCGAATGTAGCACATAATTAAAATAAATAAATAAAATTTAAAAAATGGCTCCAGCTACTAATGTATACAAGTAAGTCTTTCAGAAAAAAACGGCAGGGGTTTTCCATTCTAACAAGATTCTAAAATACTCTTTTTAAATTAAAAAAAAATTCAATGGATCAAAGATTTTGATAATGATATTTTTTCTAATGTTATTGTCTTGTAGGGTCTGCCCGACTAAAAACGTGGAGCCCGCTCCAGCTTGCAAAACAAACTCGAAAACCAACATGGCGGTTCTACAATTTCCGGTGCATTCGGACTACTCCAGATGAAGGGACGGTCCCAAGAAGTGTTTTCATGCCTGCCCACTCAAATCTTCAAGCATTCTAGCCAAAACTTTAAAGTCTTCTTTTAATAAAAACGGAGGAGAATGACAGAAAATCTGAATCACTGGTTATTGCACCTTCCAATCTTTACACTTGTTCAGAGCCAGGCTTAAATGCATCGTCTTTTATTACCCCGTTTTAAACCTTCCACATTCTTCTTCACTTTGCCGCAGTTTCTTTGCGAAGACGTTCACAAATCGTTTCTAGTTATCTCTGCTCTGAGCTTCTCTTTACCGTTCAATCCCCTTCTTCACATCAAGCGCGAGGTCATTGCGGCACGATTTTTATTATTATTGTTTTATTGTGTGTGTGTGTGTGTGTGTGTGTGTGTGTGTGTGTGTGTGTGTGTGTGTGTGTGTGTGTGAGTGTGTGTGTGTGTGTGTGTGCGCGCGCGTGTGTGTGTGTCTAAAGCACCAATTAGATCCGTGAAACATCTTTCAAGAATAAAGAAAATATTGCGAATTTCAATAAATAACTGGATCAAAGAGAAATTTGTTAGCAGATAATTCTATTTTTGTAATATATATTATCCTATTTTATAGTTTATTTTTATTTTATGTAATTACATTAGAGAAAAACTTGTTGAGATTGGTGGCTATAATGTAATATCTAGCCCAGAGGTGTCCATATTATAAAATAAAGACGCCATATTTCTTAAATAAAAGGGCCGGATTAAAATAATAAAAACAAAAAATGACATTATTTTTTTAACTTTATTATTGTTTTCTTGTATGTAATTTGTAACAGTCCGTGAACAAGGGGGCAATACTATCGCCATCACGATTTTCGAGACTTTATAAATATTTTATTGCATAATTAGAAAATTATAAAATAAGTCATGGACAAGTTTTATAATAAAAAATTTGTAATTTATACTTCTGACCTTACAATAAATAAATCGTATTAAAATATAACTAGAGACAAAAATATTGTGCCCGAAATTGTAATGTAAAATTTCCTTAAAATTGTAAGTACACCGACACCATATTAATTTCCATTTTCAAGTTGGCGAAAATTAACAATGCTACGTCATCAAACCATTACCTTTGTCTTAGTTTATTTTTAAACACACAACAGTACTTAATTACATCGGCTTTTCGTAATAAATATCCACATTGGTAAACAACAAAACATCATCGAGTTTTGCTAACATTTTGCGTTATTATATGCTGTACTAAAAACTACATATGATTTCTGCTTCTCTTATTAATTAAATCTCGTTGTTAAAGAAAAAATCCACGACTCAATTAATGATTTAATATAGGGCTGCGGGCCAGTTAAAATTTATATGTTGACTTTGTTTTTCCCGCGGTGCCGTAATTTGTACAGCCCTGCTCCAACCAAAGCTGTTGTAATGCGGAAACTACCTATTTAGTAATTGTGATTAAAGAAAATATAAACTTTAATAACATTAGTTTATTTTACTAAGAAAGCCAATTTAAGCTGACCCAGAGGCACCACTAGGGGGAAGCGGGGGTGAGGACCCCACCAGGTGACACCATCACAAGAGGTGACACCAAAGCGTAAAATTCTGTATGTTCCGGTTATTTGGCACTGGTACACTCGGAGGAGGCCTATGGGATAAGTCGTGTGCGGGTGACACCATGAGCTATCGCACTGGGTGACATCAAACCTTGGTGACGCCTCTGAGCTTACCCCTGTCTTCTTCGGTAAGACACCGTCCACTTTTTCACGCCTCAGAACTATAAAATACAAGGCTATTTTGACACGCACGGTTGCATTTTTGATTTGCTCTATCAGTTATTTTTAATTAACTTTCCATTATCCGAAAGACGAACAAAAAACACCTGTTTTATTTTTTTAAGATCTCTGTCTTTTTTTTCCTTTCTATATATTGCTTTACATCGAATAATTAAGACGTTACCAAAGAAGGATGCATAATAATAATAATAATTATTATTACTATTACTATGTACAATAAAATTTAAGAGCCATAAACATCTTTTTTACCTTTTAGCCTAGTTGTCTATTCTATAAACACGATATTGGACTAGTGTACTATTTACCTTTGGCAGGCCAAGTATTCTATACTCTGTTAGAAGGTAATGGGGGAAAATAGTTGAAACGACATTAAACATTGTTATCCTCCGGCTTTTCTGCCAATGCTTTTCTTTAACAGTAAAAATCAGTTTATGTAAAATATACAAAATATAATCTATATTCAATGACCTTCCACTTTTTACATGATTCACTCTAAGCATAAAAAAGATAGTGATTTGTTTAAAGTAGGGCTGCGGAAATTAACGATTAATTTCCCGATTAATCGTTAAAAATTTTAATGATACAAATAAACTAATTTCCGGACAATGACACGAACACTTTGGTTTTACACTATTGAATGAAGTGAATGTTCAAAATGTTGATAAATGTTATTGTGTCCATTGAGAGAAATAGTTTGCCTACCATGCAATGTTCCCTCTAGGTCTAAGCTTCGTTGGTCCGTGTGCAAAGTTTAAAAAAAACAACTCGTGTGCAAAGTTGCACAACGTCCATTTTTAGTGCAATATTTTACTAAATTTGCTGCGCGGTGATTCTAAATTCCTGTGTGGCGTCGTTCAAATCTGCGCAGCCGCACTGCTTAAAGGGAACATTGCTATCATAGTTCTAAAATTTCGCTTACATATCACCTGTGAACCAAACATCAACTACATTATCGGGAACTTCAGCTGAGACAATCTAAAGCTATGTGAAGGATTGTTCAGCTCGGCTTGTTATATTTTCAATAAGATCCGCTCATCACTTGTCTGTTTGCGCTGTTGGTTAAAAGATGTCATATAAAGAAGACATTCCAGTTTTATTTCGATTTTCGAGTATTTTAATAAATGTTACTTATGACAGCATAAATTTCAATTTTTGGATTTAATCGAAATTAACGATCAATTAATCGTTAATTTTTCAAAAGTTAACGATTAAATTTTAATTAATCGTTAACAGCCCTAGTTTAAAGTCATCAGACGCTATATGCTTCAAACAAAAAGTAAAAGAACATAATTTTGAATAGCCAGAATCGAGAACAATGTTCTGTTCACGGTGAAAATTGACTGGTCCGACGTATCAATTGGACTGTCTCGGACACTTGCAAAACTAATTTAAGGTTATCGTTCTGAATCAAAAACTAAACGTAAACATTCCGTTCATGGTCCAGTGCTCACCGTTATTTATCATATGCCTACACTGCTTCGTGCGTCTTTGGGACAATTGTTAGAAATAAATTAAGTCCGCTGGGTCTTTCTATTGGACTTGGCCGCGTAGGAAAATAAGTGAGGATGTAATGTTGGCTGGAGCAAAACTTATCTCACATTCATGTACACAAAATATGCACTTAATTAATAGAGAGAGGGGGGGGGAGAGTTCGTGCACATTTTTATCTGTTTTCTTTTTAGAATGTATTCAGCTCATGTGCATCGCAAAGTAATATGAAGAAGAAGAATGATTATAAATAGAGGATGACACCAAAAAACGGGAACTATTGAAAAGCATTCGTACAGAAGAACGACGTCTAAAGGACGTACTTTAAAAATAAATAATAAATACATTTTAGAAATAAAAAAATAATAAAAAAATAAGGATACATTCCACCTTGATGGCATATTTTAAGGTTTCAATTACAATGAATAAAAATGTTTATTTTTTCAACAACTCTTGTTTAAATTTTCCTATTTGCGTCGCCTTGTACATATTTTAACATTATGACATATTTAATTTTTATATATCAAGTTTTACAGCAATGGTTTTTTGAGTGTAAATTATACCCATAACAAATCTGGCTTCCCCCCGGTGATCCCGAAACTGTGATCTCCATCGCTTAAAACCACCTCCGGATAATCTCCATCGACACGCTATATCCTCTAGATTATACAGAACTTATTCCACGCACATGTCCCTAGACATCGATCCTGGTTGGCGTAATTTCAGTAAAATTACTCTAGTAACCCTCATCATAGAAGCACCAGGGATCTATACTAATCTCGATCATACAAGAACCAGTGATCTATAGAAGCTACCACCATACAAGCACGAGTAGCTACGATTTTACAAGCCCGATTTCTCTAGGCACAACAATTATACAAGCCCAAGCTCTCTGGTAACCCTGCATATCCAAAAACAAAACCGAAATCCCGTTTTTTTTAAAAAGAAAACATTTCCTTTTCTGCCTTATCACCAGCACCTATTTACGGTTCAATTTCGGTTATTAATCTGAACTCACTCCCCACGTTTTAAAAACTTCTTTTATTACAATTTCAACGTATGTACTTTATTTGTTTCAGTTGGTTTTACCATTGGACTTTTATTTGCCATCATTGTAAAAGACTTACGTCAAAAAACTTGAGCGGCCTTTATTCCCTAGCGACGTCTTGCGTGTAACACGAGATCCATTAAAGGCGCGCCGCTTCCGTTAAAGTGCACACTTTCTGGCATCATAAATAAAGATCACAATTTGAGTCAATACATTTTACAAACCGCACTCTTTCTGTGGTAAAATGATCTCAATCTTCAAGGAAGCGGTCTTCAAAGTCTCGACCTGATATGATAATTTCCCCGGAGGACGCCCCTGATCGTGTTTTTGTCTGTATTAATAAAGTGTGAGCGACATGTATTAAAGCGAGTTCACGCTGTTTTTTTTTAAAAATTATTATTATTATTATTTTTATTTACTAATGGTCGAGAGATGGTAGAAATTTAAGCAGGCTGTCGTTAAAATGTGTTTGGGGCCGTCCATAAAATACGTCACGCTACTTTTTACCATTTTAACCCCCCTCCCCCTGTCACAAACTGTTACAAATCTGGGACCCCCCCCCCTTTAAAGTACGTCACACTTTCGAACAAAAATTGTGTTTTTTATCAACAAAATAATTAAAATTTGATATAAAGCACCGTGACTTTACACATCGCGGACCCCCGTCCCCCCTGTCACAAACTGTCACACTTTCGTACACCCCCTCTCCCCCCTGTGGAGCGTGACTTACTTTATGGACGGCCCCTTTTAGAATTTGTGGGTTCACGGTAAGATAGATTATTTAGACTAGAGGCACTTCACTTCACATTTTTTTGGTTTGGATTGTGCTCAATGTATATTTGTCCCATCATACTGTGGCCTCAATGCCTCATTCTTGACATTCATCAAAAACATTCTAATGTGTTATCAGAACAAGTTCAACAAAACGTTGATTATTTGAGATCGAGAGACGGAAGATAAATTAAGGCAAAACAGGGAGAGTCCGGGAATGTGCCTGGGTGAGAGGTGGGGAGGCTGGGAGTTCTTTAATAGGTTACAAGGAATTCATTGAGTGATAGGTGTCGGTATAAAACAAATGAATGCCAGAAGCATCATTACGCCCATGGTGTTTAATGACATTTCTTAAACTCCACCCCTACACCCATAACACACTGATAACTTAAGAAATAAAACGTTGAATTCTCGAACTAGGCGGATTATCAGAAAATGATAAATGATCGGAGATCGATATTGTGTAATCAAACTTAAAATTACTGGTATCATTCTTAAGATGTTGTGGGTATATGACCCTTGCTACATTATACGCCCCTGTTACCGAGATTTATTTCCCCTTCAGTTTACGGTCGAGATTCCCTACCCCACCCATTTTTTTAAGGGAAATTTAAAAAAACGTAAAAAATCAAGTTTTTCACTATAAATCCTTTATGTATAAGACGTAACTAAAAGAATGTTCATTATAATACGCAGCGCAAGACCATCCAAAAATACAAATTTGTAGTTGTGTCGTAAAACATGTTTAATATAATGCGCACCGATCAGGAATATGTTTATAAAAATTGTTGTCAATAAAATACGCACCTAATTGCGCGACAGAAAGGTTGTTCTATATAATGCGCACCCTTACACTCTATCTCAAAAAATAACATGATACATAGGAATGAATAAAATAATCTAAAAAATCAATAATTCAATTACGGTACATGTGATCGATCTGAAATTTTGATACAAAGTTTTTATCATCGCCACCAAACTGCCTGCTAACTTTCAGCTCGCTAGCTTACGAAGAAGTGGTTTAAAAAAATCGATCCAAAGTTTTGGCGACAAGCAATCAAGGGTTCAACCAGACACCACGAGTTAATATAAAGGATTTAAAAATGTAAAACCTCGCCCCTTTGGTTTCATTGTGTAATGTATCTTGACTTCTAGTGATTTTAAAAATGCTACCATTACAAACAAAAGCCTTCGTTCGTTATTTAGTAATTAACTAGTGTATCACCCGTCGAAAATGACGGAAGTTTTCAAAATAAATACACATCAGATTAAAAAATAACGTAATACAGAACTTTCATTCATTTTATTTATTTTTATTTGATTAATTTATTTCCCTATTGAACAATTTTATGCGGCCGTTCCAAAAGAGTCCTTTTTTGGTGCAGTAATATGGTGCGCTGCTTTCTAAAATCGATCGCAGCGCCACCTAACGATAATTACATCCATACATACAGACAACGGGAATTATGTATATTGACTATACATACAGACAGATATATATGTTCCTTAATGTGGTTAAGTAATTTTGTTTTTAATATTTTTTTTAATTGAAGCTCCGGTTAAACTTATTCAAAAGTTAAGCAATGAAATAACTAGAAACCATTGCTAAACTGTTTGGTGAGGTAGAAAGAATGGATTTAAGTTAAATCATTTAAGTAATTTAAATTATTTTTTTTAAATGCTGTGGTTGAATTTCTGTAACAATACATTTGTTAATCACAAGATGTTCAACCTGCTTCAACAACATTTAAAAATTATTGATTACATTTTATCATTTCAGCTGTAAAAGGAACATTTTACTTTTCAAACAAGCAGTACTTTTGAAATATGCAATTGGTACATTTGTGAAAATGACAATTTGACAACACCAACAAAAATTAGAATGTTCTTTGTGCCTCTGTTAAATATTGTTAAAATAATCAACTGATTTCTATACCTTGGCCATTTCTTAGGATTTCATGTATCTTCTCAAATGGCAATAGTTTCATTACTACAAATGATTATCAAATGAATTTTCGTACATAATAAAACTCCAAATAAAGGATGATTGTATGCTTTAAATAAAGTTTTCCGATTTTTCTTCAGGTATATTGTTATAGTTCATCCCATGAAGGCGAGATCGTGGTGTACAGTTGAAAACACCAAGAAGATGTTACCTTGTGTCTGGGTTGTCGCTGTTGGACTCTCGGCACCGACCTTATATGTTATGGTAAGTAGACGCTTTCAGGAGCCAGCAAAATGTGTGTTTGGACCATTAAGAGGTGCCAACGTTTCCCGGGTGTCAATCGAAGATAAAATAATGAGGGAAGGGTTTTTTCCCCACGGAGCTGTGACTCCAACGCGCTGCTTCGCAGCGCAGTAGATATGGCTGTTTGGGCCTCTTATTAGAATTTTCGGGTAGAGATTCAAATGCTTCGGCTCGAGTTAGTAACTTAGTAGCAACTGTTGTTTTCAAAGGGGTGGAGCGGGCGGGGTTTTAAAACATATGAAGATCACTTTTTAAAGTTTCAGCCAAAAACCATGAGACGATAAAAATTTACAATTTTGATAATTAACAATTTTTAATTTAATGTTGAAATTTCAGCTAGCTGAGTAATAGCCATGGCTGCATATTAAAGATTACAGTTAATAAACATATTAAATTGTTGCTTTAGTATTTAACTTAAGCCCATGGCTTTGCCTCCTGTTATGATTACATAATGTATTATTATTATATGAATATCATTATTTGAGCTCCAGCAAAATGGATATCGTTGGGCTTTTTTGTTGAAACAAACCGTAGAAATTTAAAAAGATTATTCCAAGAAGCCATGAATTATAACGAGTCAGAACGTTGTAAAATTCGAATATTCTCAACCATTTTGCTAACAGTTTTCTTTATGGATAACATTTTCGTTTTCTTGTTATAGCTTGCCTTTTTCATCTGTAACATTATCTTGTAAGGAAACGAATTTGTATAAATTAATTTTGTAGTTTATTAATAGGTTTTCAATTACGTTATGACCTGAGAGAAAATATAGAAACATTTTATTTTAAATCTTCGTCTTCAAACCTTCTATATATCCTCGTAGATCGTTAGGCACGGGCGCTTGATTCATTAGTTACGCCCAGACCTTACCGCCGTGTCCCAACCAGGGGACCAAATGAAATTCTGGCAACATCTGGAGATTGTATAAGAAGAAAAACTATAAATCCTTGAGACGTGAGCCGGTCGGCCACATAAAGCATCTACCGAGCCCTTGCGTTCACCCTCTCCTTTAATGAAACCACGAACAATAATGCAGGGGCGTATCCTTTGATGTGGAAAAATTGACATTCTTGTCCCCGCGGAAGTAATTAATCGGTGCCGTGTAAAAAAACAACTTAGATTCTATGACCTGTGGGTTTATTTTCTTTTTCTTTAAACATGGATAAAGTCTCTCACCAACAGGTGGAGGAATGAGTAAGCGTCACCCATGTTTAATTCCGCCCCTGCCGATACAGGGTTTATGTGTCCCATTCCTGGGGCAAGATATCGACGGTACAAATGTATACATAAGACGTGATTCCGTTACCCGCACACCACACACGTATACACGCACATAAACAACATATGCACAGACACTCACGGAAGAAACAAAGACGCACGCACACATTAAATAGACGCTGTGGGCCAGCTAATGAAATATCGGAATTGTTTTATACTTTTTAAAAAAAAACTGAGTTAGGACGTTTGATCCTCTTCGTTGATTGTTTCAAATATAGGGCAATCGGTGACGTTATCTCTTTGTAATTCTTTGGATCGGTGAGGATTTCAGTCTGAGAATCAGGTCCTAGATTTAGATTATGTAAAATGTAAAACTATATCAAAACCCATTACTTTTTTTTGGAGCCAAGACGTATCCTGACATGTTAATGATTTCCTTGGCTATAGTAAGGATCAAGTTTATACCTTGTGCTCAAAGCATAGCACACGCACACCAACACACACACACAACACACAACACACTCAAACACACACATACACAAACAGAGACATACCCTCATACACACACTATGTCTTATCTTATCTGTTTACAGACACTCCTTCTATACAGAAGATTATTGCGTCCTACGCTTATCTATGGTTTGTGTTTAGTCCTGCATTTTTATTAGAGATTTAAATGTTGATAAAGTGGATGTTTTCCTGGATTCTTCAGGCAACCCATTCCACGCCCGAATTCCGGACGGGAAGAAGGAAAACTTGTATGTGTTTGTTCTTGCATACGGAATAAGAAAGGTGTTTTTATCCTTATGTCTATCTGAGGGTTGTATTAAGTTATCTTTGTGTTGTATTTCTAAATTAGAATTAATTGCTTTATGTATGATTACTACTTTGCTCTTGGTTCTTCTATCCTCTAGTGTTTCAAGGTTTAATGATTTAACTAATGTTGTTACTCTTGTCAGTTTCGAATATTCTCCAGTAATGAATCTGGCAGCTCTTTTTTGAATTTGTTCTAGTTTATCAATGTTTTCTTTGGTGGATGGGTCCCATACAGAAGATGCATATTCTAGTGCAGGTCTCACCAAAGTGAGGTAGCATTTTAGTTTTATATCTCTATTACATTTGTTAAAGTTCCTTTTTATAAAGCCTAAGGTTTTGTTTGATTTTTTAATAACTTCATTGACATGGGGATTCCATGATAGTTTCTCATTTATTAAGACTCCTAAGTATTTTGCATCTTTAGTTTGGGTCAGTTCTTTTCCATGAATGTAATATTTTGAATTTATTTGTTTCTTTTTCTTTGTTACTCTTAACAGTTGACACTTTTCTGGATGGAAAGACATACTCCAGTTAGTTTCCCATTTTATCAATTCATCTAAGTCTTTTTGTAAAATTTTGCTATCTTGTTCTGATTTAATTGTTCTATAGATTATACAATCATCAGCAAATAGCCTAACTTTTGTACCTGTTGAGATGTTGTTGGGTAAATCATTTATATAAATTAAAAAGAGTAAGGGACCTAGCACAGTTCCTTGTGGAACTCCTGAGTTAACCTTTATTGGTGCAGATTTAGATCCATTAATTATTTCAGTTTGCTCCCTGCCCAAAAGGAAGTCTTGGATCCAGTGATGTAAGGAACCTGAGATTCCAAAGTAGTTAAGTTTTTTAAGTAAACTAAGGTGGTGAACTTTGTCAAATGCTTTTGAGAAGTCTAGTAATATTGTATCTATTTGATCATTTTTGTCCAAGCCTTTTGATAGTTCATCTATAAAACCTATTAATTGTGTTTCACATGATCTGTTTTTTCTAAAGCCGTGTTGATGTGGGCATAGGGCATTATATTTGTCAAGGTGGTTAACTATTCTACTATATAATATGTGTTCTAGTAATTTACAGGTGATACTAGTAAGTGATACAGGCCTGTAATTACCAGGGTAATGTCACTTTCACTCTTGATAGTCATTTGATATTCTTGTAGTTTTTCTTTGGTGGAGTCTGGCGGAATATGGAATATGTTCAATACGCTTTCAAGAGACTTTGTTACCCTTTGATGGCTTTAAAAAATTATCACAAGTCAATAAATAATAAATTTCCTAACGATTACACGAATATTTTGGTTTTAAACTATTGACTGACGGAATGTTCAAAATGTTGATAAAGTTTGTCTACCATGGTTCTAATACTTCGCCTACTTATCAAACCAAATGAAAAGCGTATTGAGCTAATGGCTGTAATCGAGTCTGACTCAAAGACAGAAAATGACGACAGCTCTTCTGATGAATTACTGCGTTAAAAAATGGAGATGAAAGTTCCTGAATCCATTAATCCTCTACAATGATGGAAACTTAATGAAAACCGATATCCGATAATGTCATTCCTTTCCAAGACCGTTTTGTGCATACCAGTTACCTCAGTTCCATGTGAATGATTGTTCAGCTCGGCTGGTTATATTGTCAACTAGACCCGCTCATCACTTGAACCAAATAATGTCAACACACTTGTCTTTTTTGCGTAGTTGGTTAAAACATTACATATAAAGGAGACATTCCAGTGTTATTTAGATTTTCAACAAGAACGTTTAATAAGTGTTACTTATGACATCATAAATTTTAATTTTTGGCTTTAACCGAAATTAACAATTAATTAAATTGTTATTTTTTAAAAAGTTAACGATTAAATATAAATTAATCGTTAACAGCCATAGTTTTTTAGAAATCTGAATGACTTTAAAAATATGAGGTTTTTTCTTTAAACCCAAATGACATTTTGATTTCAAAATTAAGCTAATTAAAAAAATCTTCAAATATCTTCAAAAACAAAAGAAAAGTTTCACTTGAGCACACATGTCTTAAACAAAAGGTATTGATCGCTACTGCTATACATAAGGGTTAGACCAAAATATTAGTCTGCTCAAAATAACAGTGTTTTAGTTTCAGCTGGTACAGATTTTGATAATAGTCTTTACAATAATGACTTTTTTTTTCAATGAGGGACATTAGTCGTTAAAATTTAATGCTGAATGTACAAAAAGAAAATAAATAAAAGCGTTCCCTTATCACTCAAATTGTTAGGCTCAAGATAGTCTGACAAGAGTAATTTCCCCCCGTTGTCCCTCATGTCCTGGAAGGGGCAAGGTCTTCCTTGACATTGGCCGACATCTTCAAAAATAAAGACAGCGGCTGAAATTAGAACTGAGATGTGAAGAGCATAAAACAGACACAGATACCGGGGCTGGCATGAAACAAAATTTAATGGGAAGTTACGGATGAATTAGTTTTCATTAGAATTTAATGTTATTATCACAAGATTTAGCGTCGCTGCAGGCGAGAAGCCAGGGAAGGTGGAATTCTGCTATCGGTTGTGATGGCTTTTTGTGTGTTTTGTTCCTTTTCCCATGTCTCTACTTGGCAGAAATTTTAAACATATATAATTTGGAAAAAAAATTAGTGAATGGAAACTCCAGTTGATTATAATTGATTATAATGAATTTCCAATAATAAATTTATAAGTATTCGACTATTCATATTTTTTTTTCTGTTTAAGTTATTTCAAAGTATTTTTAAAATTCTCCGCCGTTAATCAAAAATTATTTTATGTACAGCGCACTCATTTTTAAACAATTTTTACTTCTAAAATTAAAAGTTAACAAAACACAAATATGCAAAGACAGATATATTTAAAGGGAAAGACAATTGAGACAGCTGTTTCTTCTTTAAATTAACTGGAAGAACTTATGACGGAAACCGCAAACAGCCAACCCAAAAACTCTCCATGGCAAACTCGGGGGAGGGCTAAGTTTCACTGATCACAAGCCTTTAAAAATATTTAAAAATTAAACACCCGTGGAACAATTCATATTCAAAATATTATTTCGTTATTGCAAATTACTTATCTTCTTTTGCCACACATAAAAATAAATCAGACAGATATAAAATACACAAATAATCCTTTACCATACATGGAAACCGTGCATAATTATGTTGAAAAAATCTAAGTTTGATATGAAGTTAAGGTATGTGTTTTTGGGAGAGTCGGGCGGGGGGGGTGGGGTGGGGGGAGGTAACAAAGGTCAACCACACAGTGTTGGGGATTTTATGGACAACTCCGGCTCATGACAGAAATACTACATGTATTAATTTTTTTAATATATCATTTAGAACAGTGCTTCTCAAAGTGGTGGTCCGCGGACCGGTGCCGGTCCGTGGGCCATCCGCTACCGGTCCGCAGATGTTCTCAAAAAAGGACAGAAAGAATTATCAGTGCAGGGAAAATAGTGCACCGGTCCCTGGTGCAATGGAAAAAATTCCTGCCGGTCCGCCATACTAAAAAGTTTGAGAAGCACTGATATAGAATAAGACTGTGATAAAGCTTTATGTTTTATTATTCAACTAAAACAACAGTCAACGTTTAGGTTTTAATGCCTTCATTCATCAGTACAATAAACCACAACGGGAAAAGATTATACAGTTAGGTAAAATTGTGAATTTGGTTTATTCCATTCGAAGCCAAAGTATCAAATCGTTTTATAAATCTTTATTACACGTAGATCCTGCCATGGTTATTGCTCGCATATAAAACACCAATATCCACTATAGCATTTGATACTTCCTCCTTCTTGTTATATTTCGTGTCATTGTTTGTTTGTTATTGTATAACTCTTTTCATCTTAACGTAGCTATTTTCTTTATATAGTATGTGTTAAGAATTTAAATATAGTTCCAATACTTATGTATAAGAACTGTATGTTTATTGTACTGATGAAGTCATTAGCCGAAACTTTTACTGTTGTATTAGCTAAGTGTTAAAACTTAAATTTATTGTTTTCATTACACAGTTTGCTTTTGTATTTTGTATTTTAATTTTTAAAGTCAATTCACGAGACAACAAACAATATTAATATACTGTTGAGTGCTGGCGCAAGATTCAGAAAAGATTTCAGTGAGGTCGGAGACTAAAACTGTTGAATTATTTTTGTTAAACGTGCACAAAATAGAAACAAAAAATAAATTTAGAAAATGTGCCTTTAAAAAATAAGTATGTCTTGTTTCAATGTGTTAACATTAAAAATTAAAATAAAAAGTTAACATTGAAATATTGGCGCGATTGATCCGTTAGCTTCTATAACATTGGGATCACGCGTTACTTGTTTTTGTTATATTTAGTGCTTAACTAAAAACAAGTTCAAGAAGCTAATTTAACTACAGTACTTCTGTTTTTTTAAAAGGGATTGCATTAAGTTTAAAGGTATTTGACATGGAGTTGACTGTAACTTGAAAGAATTAAAACATTTTTACCCAAAACTTAATGGATAAATAAATCATTTTAAATTTGAAAAAAAATATTTTAAGTTGAAACAATTGAACGTAACGTATTAGAATCCGTCTCAAGAAAGAAAAAGCTCATTTCTAGACATCATTCACAATTCTCTCCTTCATTCCGAATCCCTGGCGCCAACCCTAACATTTGCTTGTCCAGCTCGTTTCACCGTCTCCACCCTGTCCATCGAGGGTTTCATTCTTCAGTGACCACCAGTCCCAACGACCCGTGCCAGTTACAGATTGTACAGACCCATCAGACAGCGGACCAGAACGCAATGGTTTAATCAAGGACTAAGCGGGTCAGACCGTCAGAACCCCCGTCACGTTGGTCCGTGTAGCGCTATTTCATTTCCGCCGCGCTGAGACCAGGCCGCAGTTCACGGGGTATAATTTGTAGCCGGAGTTCTCAATCTCTTCAAATTGATGGCGATAATAACAATGTTAAAATGTTTTCATTAGTCGACAGGGTTTTTCTTGAACTGCGGCATTGGTCTTTGTTCTTCCTGTGAAAACATGGTAATTTGAAAATGTAAAAGGTGGGGGTATTTAATAGTAGTGCGCACTTTTAAGGTTGTTTTTTTTTAATTTAAACTTGTTGGTCTCAGGAGATTTGACTTAAAGACTCGCAGGTTAGGTGTTTTAATTTTTACCACGAGTTTTCTTCAACAATTATTGTTTGTTTGGTATTCATTTGAAAAAAAAGACCCCATTGTTAATCTTTACACCGTGGCGAGAAGGAAATAATGCCACAGGTACACAAAAAAGCTAAAAATTTGGTACGTATTGAAGCTATTTTTTCCGAGGACGCTGCGGAGAATCTTAGCTTTTTACTGTCCCTCACTAGGATTGATAAGCAGAGAGAGAGAGAGAGAGAGAAAGAGAGAGAGAGAGACTGAGAGAGAGGGACGTGAGAGAAAGAAACAGGGAGAGAGAGAGAGAGAGAAAGCGATGGTAGGGAGAGTGATGGAAGATAAATAAAAGTGGGTTGGCGAGAGACAGAATGTGAGAGAGGACGAGAAAGTGTGAGGGCAACTTATTTTGTGTAACCTACAGTACATGTCAAACATCAATATACATAATTCCCGTTTTCTGTATATATGTATGTATGGAATAATGCTGTTAGGTGGCGCTGCGATCGATTTTGTATAAAAATATTATATGACGTCATTGTTTTATGCTTATATTTTAATTTTTGAAAAGGGAACGATGTAAAAATAGGATTTGATGATTTATAATTATGAAATACTTTGTGTACATTTCAGCAAGTTTAATATTTGGTATTTATCAAATAAGGATAAGTTATTTATGTTATTGATTCCCGTTGTCTGTAGCCTATGGATGTAGTTCTGTTAGGTGGCGCTGCGATCGATTTTGCTTTTACAGTTCTGTTTGAACCCAAAAAAATCCGTCATTTTTGGCGGGTTATCTCTAGTTTTATATATAATTTTAAGCAAACATTCACTTTTCTAGTAGTAAACTGAAGGAAAAACTTAAAATATTTAATTAAAATTGGGCAGTGCCTTCTAAAAAAATGTTAGGTAACCGCCGTAAAGTACTGAATGTCTTGATACACTCCACGGGGTACATTATATTGCAGACCGTATTCCGGGTTATGACTGAAATGTTTGGATGTTGTGAATGGCTCTGACCCCCTCCCCCCCCCTAACCAATTTCCCAATGGGATATTGATTTCAGCTAATGAAAACAAGACCAAACTTTCGGACAGATTACAACACAGCTCCTTACGCATTAAGATGAGGAGGGAGGTAATTCTTCTGGGAGCTAAATTACCTCCCTTTTGAATCAAAAGACTCTTTATCCGCACTCACGTCATGTGAACACACTATAGATATCCTGTACTTTAAGACATTGTGTACATAAAATTAAACCAAAAAAAAATTACTATTTTTTTTTAAAAATCTTGTTTCAGGAATAGTTAAAGTTGGTAACAGTAACATCGAAACAATACAAAGTAATTTTTAAAATCATGTTAAGAAAATTAATATTCCCTTCTTGAAACTACTTTAAAGAAAGAAAATACAGTTAATGTTTAAGGGGTTAAAAAATTTAATTAGGATACATTTGCAATTAGTTTGAGTTTTAAAAAAATAGAGCTTCAAGATTTATTGAGTAAAACAAAAAAGATTAAGACAGATTGTTGTTGATTTTTTCCCCTTTTCTATTTGTTTCAAGGTTATTTCTTGAGAATGTTACGTTAATTTAGTTTCATTGAACAAGCTAAAAGTGCGAGTGATGAATGTCAAGGCGAGAGACTCAGATGTCCTAAAGCTCTAAAGTGTAACCAGAGCTACATTGACTGTTTGCTCCAGGAACAGTTGTGATGGGAAATAGCCACAGTGACTGGGTTTCTCTTTTTATTTTAGTGTGGAGATATTTGTGGTGGGAAATATCCACCGTCACTTTTTTAGAGATAGTTGTGGCGGAAATATCCATAGACACTGTTTGATGAAGCAATATTTGAGATGCGAATCAAGGAATATAATGAGTCACAAAGAAAGTCCATACATAAATCGTCTCATATGACATATTTAGCACCCATGCATTTCCCCCAAACAAAATATAGAAAAATATTATTGTATTACAAAATGAACATTGTGTAACATCAATATGTGAAAATAAATCTAGCTTACTTTATACCATTTAAATAACACTTTAAAAGATGTGCTTTTTTTGTCTTCAAGCACGACTCATCCTTGATTGATATTCAAGGACGAATACAAACAAAAATTATTAATTTTTCTCAACGAAACTGTCACTAAAAATACATTCCCATTCCCAATAAATTCTCGAAATTATTTTTTTAAGTAAACAGTTTACATAGACTTTTTATCAAGTTCTATGATAAAACTGATAGTTAATCTAAATCTAGACGACACTGAGAAATGACTGTTGGAAGAAACAAAATCGTTTTGCTTTAATTATAAAAATATTACGAAAAAATATTGACATTAATGACATCAACATTTTCTACAAATTCTTAAAAAAATATGATTTGACATTGATTAATTAAAATTTATTTCCTAGCTACAAGAATATTTTAAGGCATTTATTTTCAATAATTTCAATTATTACTGCATACTTTTTTTTGAGACCTGAGCTATACTATTTTAATTATGTTTGTTTTAGTTACCTTTTTATAATCTAAAATGCACAATGGGATTGCGTTAGTTTGCGCTCCATCCAATAGCAGGTCATAATCACAATAACTACATTTTATTATTCCATAACATTATTTCCATCATATCTTTGTAGAGAATGTTCCAAAAGAGGCCTGTCCTCTATCCTATTTCAAAGTTATAATTATTTTTGAGAGAGAACAAAGATGGTGGGTCGATCCTTTAACTTGAAAACTAAAAGTTATTCTCATTCGAAAAAGTTGTATATATATATATATATATATATATATATATATATATATATATATATAATATATATATATATATATATATATATATATATATATATATATATATATATATATATATACTAGCGTAACACCCGTCAAAAATGACGGAAGTTTTCAGCTGAAATCTATTTATTTTGAAAAAATGCACTTTTTAGGGCGTCTACGGCGACCACCTTTTTCAAAAGCCCAACTAACTTGTCCTTGCTTGATCAATACGAAATATTAAACTTTCTGAAATGCACACAAAGTATTTTATAATAGGGGTTGTAGGACGCCTATGGCGCCCCCTTTGTTTATTTTTTATTTTATAATTAACCATCGTCAAATCCTCTTTTTACATTGTTCCCTTTTCCAAAATTAAAATATGAGCTAAAACAATGACGTCATATATTTTTTTTTACAGCGCATCTTTAATTTGCACACCTTTTGATGCATTGCTGCAGTAATTTGGTGCGCTGTTTTCTAAAATTAGTAGCGTCACGGACAGACAGACATGCATGACAGACAGAGGTGACAGAGACTGCAAGTTATATATATATATATATATATATATATATATATATATATATATATAATATATATATATATATATATATATATATATATATATATATATATATATATATAATATATATATATATATATATATATATATATATAGAGAGAGAGAGAGAGAGAGAGAGAGAGAGAGAGAAATATTGAGATTTTTAATGAAGTTTTCAGTTCAACAACAAAAAATGTTAACCCATTTCGAATGTAATATTAAAAAAATAAAACGTTTTTCTCAAATGACAAAAGTGACAGGGAGAGAATTTGCACTTTTAGAAAATCTGATTGTCATTTTGTACCTTATGAATTTTGTATTGGACAAATATTGAATGGTTCATAACAGGCAAATGTCATCACCGTACGTGGGATGTTTTATAAGATCATCTTTGAATGAAGCAGTTATATTCCTATAGTAAATATGAAGTAATGCAATATATAAGGGTTTCTTTGTGAGATAACGCTTCATAATTTACTGGAGTAAAAGACCGTTAAAATGAAACGACATGCTAACAAAATCAATAAATTCCTATTTCTAGCTTTACACTTATGTTAAAATCCAAGGATTTAACTGTTGTATATTGAATACTCCCAACCCATAAATTGTTAAATTCTCAAACATATTTGTTCTTGTGTGTGATTACATGAATTTGATTGCTTTTAATTTTCAAAATTGAGATAGAAAGTTGACTCTTGGGTTCAGTTACATGGCCTTGCAACACTGTAACCCGACAGAAATTCTATTATGTTGGTCTATGTAATGTAACTATTACCTCTGTGACTCTAAAAATTGCAAGAAAAAATGAGTTTTCACACGGCTGAAACATTAAGTTGATGCGACTTAACGAAATTTATCACGCTTAAGATATTCTCCAATATCACGTTATGTCGCGAAAAAGCTGGTTACTACAGTCCGAAGTTCATAGCTATTCACAAGAAAACATTTCGTGCTTCCGACCAATTCATTGGGGTAAAAAATTATATTCATTTTAGTATATTTCTTACTCGCTTACACATATATGTTTGTAAATCAATACATTTGATAGTTCTCGACAGTCATCAAGGCATTTTGCAAGGTTTGGAAAGATACTGGATGAATCAACAGAGATATTCTATATATTTCTTGGTTGTCAATGGTTTCATTTTTAGATCAACGACTATTTTGAAAGCAATAAATGGATTGATTTGGAGATCGGAGATAAATTGCTTTGAATTTGAATGTATGGATTTGTGATTTATAAAGATGAATCACGTGCTTCTATTTATAACTAGAGAGATGCACGTAGGAGTAGATGAATACACAACTATGGCTGGCGATGCCTTTGAATCGCATGAACAACAGTCAGAATAACTTAAACACAATACTAGAGTTGATTCAACACAGATGGCCATTTTCGGACACTTGACGGTGAGCAGCCGCTGTCCACTGAACAGACACAAATGATAGCGTGGAGGAGAGAAGGCATTATTTTCTAGAGATAACCTCAACACACTAAAGAACGATTACTTTACTTGTAGAACACTGTACATACATTGATCAGAATATAACATAAAATAAATGATAACAATCCATTAAAACTGATGGAAAATTAACCCTGAACACCGTTCGTTATATCCTACCAGTGAAAATTTTATGTTATTATACTACCCACATGTATTAGTAACAAATCGGGGACATTCAATGCAATGATTGTTTATTTATGGATTCTATACTTAATATAGAATAAAATCTTAATCGGGAAACAAAGCATGAGATTTAGCTTGCTAAACTACTTGAGTCTCGGAATTAATTAATAATGTCATACCAAAGCTGACATAAAAAATTCATCTTCATAATGGCATCAGTTACAATGTCTTAACTTAACTAGTATCTTGTAGCCGTTGAACCTAAAAAGCGTGCTATATAATTTTTAAGAGGAGCAATTTTTGAAGTCCTGTGGTTCAAAACTCATTTTAAAAATCCCTTTGAACAATCCCTTTGAACAATCCCTTTGCATGATGGTGAACCTTTATCTTCACACATTCGAATTGTGGTTATAGGTTATTGCCTTACATTTCTTTGACTAAAACACTTTCAATTACGTGATTGTTTTAATTAGGTTTTATTTCATAAAATATGGAGACGAATTATATCATTCTCCAAGTATTTTTAGTTTTTATAATTTAAGATTTATTCATCAACTCGAAATTAAGCCTCCCGAAATCGAAGTGTACACGTCCATAAATATGTGTGGCTCCAAAATCATAATCTCTTACCCCGATATGATTTGCCGAGTATTCCTAATTTTGTTACTATGTTAATGTCAAATTACACTTGAGAAAAAGATTATTTCAGGTTTGAAAAAAACCGAAAAAAACAGTTCAGGGCGTTTTTTTACCCATCAGGCTCTCCAATATACAAAAAACAGCCTGTAATAAGAAAATGACATATCGGCCCAATTCCGTGTGTTATTGGTCCTAGAGAAACTGCGCAGTTTATTTTTCAACGAGACTGTTGGCTACTGACAGGTTTCACTGAAATATGGGGCCAAAAAGTCAGTCTCTTATATCATCACAGGGCTTTTTGAAAATAACAATGAAATCAGGCACATTTCCAGTGTTTTGATAACATTGATTTGACCCAGAATCCAGGAAATAAAAAGCATTGTAATGGAAAATTCAAACCGAGACTCTAAAATCATTCACGGTTCGATCCCCGGTGCTGGCCATTGGTACCTCTTCGGGTAAATGTGGCTCGTTAACATTTGCTGGTAGTTCTTCAAGGAGAAGGAAACTCTCACTCCAAAAAATAAAAACTCCGCATCGTTGCGGCTACACCCGCTACCCGGGAAAGGCTAAGGGAGTAAAACTCTGACAGAAAAAAAGGAAATGGAGCACCTACAGGTGGTTTATGCATGAAAGCTATGTAAATTCCGGCAGCTCCTGCGACGCCAATGGCTCCAAGCTGCATCGACGCAAATCGTTCCCTTGGTTACACCATTGACGTGGAGAGGGGGAAATATGCTCTAAGGGCTGCAGCTAATTCTCCATAATACCCGCCCCAGCCTGCATCACCTCTGGAGAGGACACTCCAGCGTCGCCGCAAGGTGTAGACAAAACACGGGAAGAAACAGTTACCGGTTCCGACGGTGGGAGAGACTACCAAGTTTAATGTCTCACACTGGGCAGCCCCCAGTCAAATAGGTGCTATCGCGTCATGGCTTACCTTCTCTACTGGGTGCGTGGAGATTTGAGCACCACTCAACAAGTGGGCCAAAAAGTTTATTGTGACCTTTTCAAAAAAATATCAAATTTGTTTAAAAATGCATTTAAAGGTATATCAATTTTTGCTGCTTTCTTCATTACTGCCTATTTTAAATATGGCATAAAATGGTTAAAATTTCCCCACCCATAGTTCATCACAAGTAAACTTGTGAATTTATCTTTATTATTTTTTTAAACACCAACTAATTGAATTAGAAAGGGCGGCAAATTGGAGACCGCTGGGTGGCAGCATGACTAGATGCGCCACTGGGTGAGAATTACATTAAAAATTCTAATTATAATATTTCCCCGAAACAAATTGTGCAACTTTTATTTTTTAGAAATATTTTATTTGCTTCAACTAACATAAGTCAATTTCGTTCATCCCTTAATCTGACTTTTAACGCCGTCTGAAAGACCATTAAACCCTCTGTCATTGAACGTCCTCCACACTTTCTTAAATATAAAAACAAGCTTTTCCCTGAACCTCGAACTCATGTTGGCGTAGACAAAGATGTTGATCATGGAGTTGATGCAGTTGAAAGCGGTGAAGATTAAGCATATCAACAGGAACAGGTTCCGGTAACGACCCCGGATGCTGAAGTCGTTGACGAAAACCATTGCCGGGTTTCCGACAACCGTGGGCAGCGAGCAGACGATGAAGACCGTTGAAATGAGGATGACAATCTTGACCAGCTGTTTTTCTTTCCCGGAATCGTGAGAACGCCGCCCGGCCGAAGACGCCGACTTCCTCCACTGGAATGACTGCCGCAACGACCGGATCAAACCCAGAGTCGACAGGGTAACCACGGCGAATGACGTCATCTGCGCCACCAGCTGGACGGTGATCGTTATGTTCTTCGCGTAATCGTCGCTGAGGTCTGGCAGACCGTAAAATGTCAGATTTAGCACGGGGTCGAATTTCGGACCGATTTTTTCTGACAGAGAGAACGGGATGTTAAATATGGTCATCAACACGAAGACGCCGGTTGTGACGCTGATGGTCAGCGTGGGAGTGATGACCGTTTTGACACGCAGCGGCCACGCCACGCAGACGAGGCGCTCGAGTGCCATGTAGGCCTTCAAAAGACCGGATATCCGGCTAAACATGACCTGGGCATTGCCTTCGACGGAGTTGATGGCGGCTGTCATCGATGGCCCCAGAAGCGAGGACACAGAAGGAAGGCTGACGAAGCTGTATCCTAAAATGGGAAAGGAGACGCCGATGTCGGCCACGGCCAGGGCCAGGAGCGAGATGTTGGTGGTGTGGGAGAAACCGAGCTTGACGAAGACGACGATGTTGATGACGTTGAAGACGGTGCCGAGGAAAGCGAGGAAGCCGAAGATGTAAACACCAATCACCTGCTGCAAGGTGTCGAGGACCCTAGCACTAATCATGTCTGAAATAAAATATTTCAGTGCGTATCATTTCTAAAAAAATTCTCTTAGTATCATGTATAAAATAATAGTTCTATAAGTATCATGCCGGAAATAACATGTCATCAAATATCATGTCTATAATATAATAGTTCATGTCCGAAATAAAAGTTTAATAACCATCATTGCTAAAAATAGTTAACCAAGTATCATGCCTGCTTAATAGTAAACGAAATAAACGTCTGAAATAAGACTACAGAAAATATACTGTCTGAAATAACAGATAACCAAATATATCTGAAAGAATAGTTCACCCGAATGTCTTGTCTAAATTAATATTCACCAAATAAAATGTCTGAAATTCGTTTCACGAAAGATCATGTCTAAAATAATAGTTCACCAAATATCATTTCTAAAAAAGATTTCTTTAAAATTCATCTGAAATAAGTGTTCTTCTGATTCGTATGTCTTTTCGGAAAGAAGTGTTTGTCAGATTGTGTGTCTCGACCTACTTTTTTATCCGTCTACGTGCCTATGTACGTGTAAAATTGATCACTTAAGGACAAAAGTCGCGTTGCATTCTTATATTATTTAAAACCTATCTATTCTATATATAACAGAAGCTTCTGGTGACCCATTCCTCTAAACTCCTAAAAAAAAACTACCAAAATAAAAATCACTTTTATAAAGCGTTGAAACACAATGTATAACATACGATTCGAAGCGCTCGCCAGTTACTATCCGTTTTCAATGTTACTTCCCGATGTCTTGGTTATTACCCGTTGTCTTGGTTATTACCCGTTGTCTTGGCTACATCCGTTGTCTTGGTTACTACACGTTCTCGTTGTTACTACCTGTTGTCTTGGATACTAACCGCTGTTTTAGTTCATTTCCGCTGTCTTATTTACTGCCAGTTACCTTGGTTACTATTCGTTGTCTTGGTTATTACCCGCTGTCTTGGTTATTTCCCGTTGTCTTTGTTAGTAAGCGTTGTCTTGGTTATTAGCCACTGTCACTGTTACTGCCCGTTGTCTTGGTTACATCCGTTGTCTTGGTTATTACACGTTCTCTTTGTTACTACTTGTTGTCTTGGATACTACCAGCTGTTTTAGCTCCTACCCGCTGTCTTAGTTACTGCTCTTTGTCTTGGTTACTAGTCGTTGTCTTGTTTAATACCCGTTGTCTTAGTTACTACCCGTTGTTTGATTACTATCCGTTGTCTTGATTACTAACCGTTGTCGTAGCCACTACCAGCTGTCTTGGTTATATTAGAAGCATCACCTCCCTCCATGGTGTACTTATTCATTGAAATAACTGACGCGGCCGGCATGTGCTGATATTGAGAACCCTCGTTCCATTTCACTCTCTTTTACTGGTGCATGACGGGGTTCTTTTACGCGCAGTCTTCATTTGGCATAGTCACTATCCAATTGGTGGTTCATGTCCAAGCTGGCTACAAAAGAAAGAAAAAAAATATTAATCACTTATGCGGGGAATACAATTTAGCTAGGGAAGGTTCATTCCAAAAAAAAATTAATAATAATAGATTGGCCCTAGCGATAAGCACAATATAATAGCTTTCAAATGCAAACTTACAACATGAAATTTCGTATCAAGTTAACTACACTACTATTAAAAAGTTGTGTATGCATTAATTATTTTTGGAATTTTTTTTAAATTTTGGTTGTGCCTACCGACTTGATTACACATAAGACGTGCGCCTGACCTAGTCTATAGTCGATAGATTCGTAACGCAGCATCCCTGCCCCTCAAACAAACAAACAAACGCACACACACAAATACAGACAGACTCACATAAGCTGACTATTACCTGCATCACGTGTTTTATTTATCTAATTACTGGTTAATGTTGAATTTCAGGATAACGGAATGATTGTTTAGTTTTTCCTCACACCGTATAATTTTATCTACCAGCAATGAAGACGTCATTAGAATGAAGGAAGAATATAATGGCCATTTGCGTTTACTCTCTCGACGGAGTTCTTGGTCCTGGTCTCTGTATATTCTAAACGATTGATAAAATCAATTCCACCAAGCTGGCTTAAGATTAGTTATAAAGTTATTACACATCACCATAGATAGCTATTTTCGAAAGCTACTTGCATAGCTGCACATATACTTGCCTGAGGCATTCTTTGCGTCGTACGGGGTTAAACAAAACGTATTTGATACGCATTTAAAAATTTAATCAGCACAGCACAAAGAAAAGAATAAAACTCTAATTATTTACGGACTATAAGACGGACTTTTTCCTTTGTAAAATTGCCACCGAAATTCGGGTGCGTTTTAAACTTGAAATTTAGTGTTAATAATAAAACACTTAGTAACAAACAACGTTTTTGACTATACATCCTTTATTTACGAGACATAAATAAAAGTATGTTCAGAATAATACGCATCGCACGACAATCCAAAAATCTAAAATATTAGTTATGTCTCATACATAAAGAATATATAGTAATAAAAAAAAAGTACTACAGTCTGCCTGCTAAATTTAAGCTCGATTTGATCACGTGAAAAGGGTTATAAAAACACTAGCCGACCCGCGGCGTAGCATACGCCGCTAATGATTTAGTGACGGGTGAAGACTTCCTGAAAGACACAGTTGTCAAAATGTGGTGGGTTTGGGCAAACAACTGTGAGTGAATGAAAAGAAGGAACTCTGGAGAGACCCGCGGCGTATCACCCGTAAAAATGACGGAAGTGTTCAGCTGAAATCTATTTATTTTGAAAAAATGCAATTTTTTAGGGCGCCTACGGCGCCCACCTTTTTCAAAATCCCAACTAACTTGACCTTGTTTGATCAATACGAAATATCAAACTTTCTGAAATGTACACAAAGTATTTTATAACTTTTTACATTGTTCCCTTTTTACAAAATTAAAATATCAGCGAAAACAATGACGTCATATAATTCTTTTTTTACAGCGCATATTTAATTTGCACACCTTTTGATGCATTGGTGCAGTAATTTGGTGCGCTGCTTTCTAAAATTAGTATCTGTTGAACATACTTGCAGCTTGGTGTCTCGCAGGGTCCGACCACGAAGAGAATTATACATATAGATGTTTGGTATAATGCGCACTGTGCGATAGATTACCATAAACATTTACAGATCGGGAATATATTTTTTAAAAATTATTGTCAATATAATACGCGCCGCACTTCGCGAAAGGAAAGTGTTAAGAAGGTTGTTCAATATAATACGCACCGCGACACTCTAGCACAAAAATTAACATGCTACATAGAGACACATAGCGATAATCTAAAAATTAATTAATCTAGTACATTCGATCGATCTGGAAGTTTGATAGATCCTTTTTATCGTTGGCACGAATCTACCTGCAAAATTTCATCTCGCTATCATATAGGGAAGTGGGTTAAATATCAATCCAAAGTTTTCGCTGCAAATAATCAAGCAGTCAAGCAGACGCCACGAGTTAATATAAAGGATTTAAAAATTAAATAATAATAATAATAATAAATTGATTATTTATATAGCGCTGTATCCCAGTAAGGAACTGGGCTCACAGCGCTTTACATGAAAGAAATAACATACTTATAAGTATTAAATTAACTTTCATATCACAACAAACACACAAAATTACAATACATTATACATAAGCTACGTTAATCATTTACAAGAAATGTTGTTTCATCAATTTTAAAAATAAATTTTGAAAAGATGTGTCTTAAGTGCAGTCTTGAAGGACTTGGTTGTTTGAATACCACGTATGTGTAATGGTAGAGAATTCCATTGTTTGGCTGCACAAAAAGAGAACGACCTTTCACCAAACGTTTTGGTGCGTGTCGTAGGAACAGAGAGAACGCGTTAAATCTGTTTTAGGAGTTTCAATAATAGCTAAAAATAAGTTTGAATGCTTTACTCCAAAGATAATATTAATAATAATAATAATTTGATATTGCACAGCGCTTCAAATAAAAATAGTAACATACGGTTTTAATTCAAAATTCAAAATCTTGTTATGGTAAAACTTCTAGACTTGTCAAAGGGTACCCGTTAACCTGGGTACCCGTTGCTGTGAGATTACCCGGGCAGTGAAATTGCGCCGATGTACCCGTGAAAATTTGGCTGCTTGTCTATGCCAACGGTGGCAAAACTGTGGCCCAGGAGCCACATGCGGCTGTTCTGTGATCACATTGCGGTTCGTGAACAATTTATCAAATTAAAATTTTTTGTTTTAAATATATGCTGTGTTATATGTTAAATATGAAAAGGCTTAGAAGAAATATCTGTCAACGGAAAATAAAATACGGTCCTGACAAACTATAATGTACTTTGATACGTTTTCTTTTTAAAATTTAAAATGGAATAAATATCGCAAAGACAAACAAGTTTTTATTCTTTGAGTGAATCAAAAAAAAAGGAAAACACGACCGCGCTGCCCAGAATAAGTATGGACTGCGTAGAAATGAAAGAGACGGTGTTTTGTGTTGTTAATAATAACACCATAGCTTTCATTTTATGACAGGACACTAACTTTGCTGAGGAATACACCGAGAAGATTGAATTACCGATTGAGACAATATGTTGTTTAACAAACCCCCTCAATCCTCCCTTCACTCATATAACCCCCATCCTTTCCATTCGCCTGTGGTTTCTTGTGTTCGTTAACACTTAAAACTGATTTTAATAATGCGTACACAATTGTCAGTATTTAAAGCTAATAAATTAAATATTTACTAACAGTATGGGTAAGACGTCGGCCGTGTGGAATCACTCCAGCGAGTAGACAGCGACCCGGCAAAATGCAATCTTTGTGATGACATTTTTTCAACGAAGAGCGGCAACACCAGTGCGATCAAACACCATCTGGCCGCTATGCGGATGTTGATAAACCAACTGCCGCTCCACTCAGTATCGTGAACTTTTATGTGCATTAAAACTCACTAAACTCTATTCCCTCGCTATTCGCGGGGGTTACGTTCTTTATCCTACGAATGGCGAAAAACCACGAATACTAGATGCATTTTTAAAACGCCTATGTATGAGATTATTATACCCTACTAAACTAAACACATATTCTGTAGGCCTGAGACTAATCTCTTAAGGCCTTGGCTAGTACCTCGGCAATCTGCTCCATCTGTTGAGCATTGCCATACAACATTGTCTTTACATGGGACTCTTCTGCCTCCCTCACCCCCCCCGGCTATATCAAGCGCCGGGCAAGACGTCACCAGGTGTACGACCGTCTCAAAGGCTTGACTGCAATGACGGCAGTTCGAGTCCTGTTGTGGTCTAGCCTGTGGAAGTATGAGTTGGTTGGGCAGTGCTCTGTTCTCATCTGAGTCACTAAACTCTGGTGTTAGCGACTCAGGTTCCACCACTGGTCTGAACGGCTTGGCCTGGGCATGTTAGCGAATACCCCCCTGGCTGTCGTGTTGTCAGCCCACTCCTGGTACAACTTATTCCGGAAGTGGTCCTTTAGCCAGGTTTTAGCCCCAAGATAAGTGACTGGGGCCTCTGGTTGGGGCAGGGCTGCTCCTGCTTTGGCCAGGCAGTCTGCCTTTTCATTGACGTTAACATTCACGTGGCTCGGGATCCATTGCACTGTTACCTTACCTCCAAGTCTTTCGAGCCTACCCATGTCCTCCAAGATGGCGTCAACCAAGTGGGTACTACGCTTCTCACTAGCCAGGACTTCAAGGGCTGATCTCGAGTCACAAAACAGTACCGTGTCGAAACCGAAAATTTCCGACCCCTGCAGTGTCCGGTGCACACTTTCCAGGGCCCTGTGTATAGCCTCAAGCTCCGCATCGTAATTCGATGCCATAGTCCCACAGGGACCTAGAAGTTCTTCTTTTGGTGGCCCTCCTATTGGGTATAAGATGAGCGCACCATATCCTGCAATTCCTTCACTTGAACTGGCAGACCCATCCGTGAACACTTTCACTTGGGTTCCCGCGAACCCTTCTATCGTCTCAAGGGCAGCCGCTTTCTGTACATGTTCAGGGCTGCGTTTCGTCACTGCCGTGTCAGTCAAAGACAAACGTATTTCGGGACGTGTGCATTCCGCATAGGGTGGTTTGAGTGGGACATTTATAATTTGTCTTCTATTTAGTGGGGGTTTGACGTTCCTATCAAGTTCCGTTACTTGATGCATAAATGAGGAACGTTTCAAACACCCACGTCCTCCCCAGTTGTGCTGCATTTGGTAGCAGGGCTCCCTAGTGTCTAGCCTGCGGTACCTCTGTGCAGTTGTTATGATTGCCTTGTCCCTACGTATATCGAGCGGCTCTACGTTTGCAATGACTTCCACAGCAGCTGTGGGTGTCGTTCTGTATGCGCCACAGATAAATCTTAAAGCCTGGTTCTGGATTCGACCCAGTTTTTCCAATGCCGTTTTGCTGGCAAAGGCTTGGACGGGCATGCTGTAGTCCATTATCGACCTTACACTGCCCAGAAAGAGAGCTCTGAGTGTGCTTGCTCCAGCGCCCCAGTTTGTGAATGCAAGCTTTTTCACCAGGTTGGGCTTGGCGGTAGCCTGGGAGTCAGGTCTTGTACAAAATTATGCATTTGCACCTTTTGATCCAGTTTGACTCCCAGGTTGTTTGTCCCATTTGAGCGCTACATCGTTTATTTTAAGCACTATCTCCTGTTTGAGAATGGTTCTGCCATTAGTGAAAAGGGAATAGACCGTCTTCTCGGTGTTAATTTCCATCTGCCACCTCTGCATGTACCTACTAATATACGAAAGGTCTCGCTGTAGTAGCTGTTGCAGTCGGTTGGCATCTTTACCGGTGCTCCAGATGACCAAATCGTCTGCATACATGGCCGCACTGGATTGCAACATTCCAGGGAGGTCGTTGATGAAAGCCAAGAACAGTGTGCAACTGCGTGCTGACCCTTGGGGTAGCCCCTGTTGCAGCGTTCTCTTACTGGAGGTTTCACTGCCATAAGTTGTTTGGATCGTCCGGTTTGTAAGAAAACCTTGGATCCACCTGTACATGTTGGCAGTTACGCCTAGGGCTTGTAATTTCAACAACAGACCGGACCTTCAGACCCTATCGTAAGCCTGTCGGAGGTCGAAGAAAATTGCCACAGTATGCATTTTTTTCTGGAGCCCGTCTGTTATGGACTGCAGAAGACGGAGCACTTGATCAATCGGCTGCTTTCCCTTTCGGAAACCAGCCTGATTGATATTCAGACTATTCGTACTTTCCAAGTACCAATAGAGTCTGGCATTCACCATTCTCTCAGCCACCGTCCCCAAACACGATGTTAGGGAGATCGGACGGTAGCTGTTTAGGAGTCCTTGACGTTTACCTTCTTTAGGAATTGGAACGATGTTAGCGCTCAACCAAGCTCCAGGCAGGGCACCCGTGGCCCACGTCCTGTTTATGATATTCAATAGCGATGACATTGCTATCGTGCCAAGGTTTTTAATCATCTCGTTATTTACTTTTTAATCATCTCGTTATATACCCTACTAAATGCTTCCCAAACACTTTCTAAAGACACTCTTACTCATTAATACAGTAATAAATTAGTAATATTGAATGCAGTTATGTATTTCACTGCTGTATTTCACTAATGTATTCATATAATAATGTATACACATTTTAATTTTGTACTGCAACAATATTTTAATAAACAAGAAACATAATAATAATAATAAAACATAATTGATAATTTATATAGCATATATATCCCAGTAGGTAACCGGGCTCACAGCGCTTTACATGGAGATCATAACATACATATAATAATTAAATAACCATTCATACCATAATAACATCATGAAGGACAGTACATTACACATAAGCTACGCTAATCATTAAACAAATGTTGTTTCATTAATTTTGTAAATACATTTTGAAAAGATGCGTCTTAAGTGGAGTCTTGAAGGACTTGGTAGTTGGAATACTACGGATGTGTAATGGTAGAGAATTCCATTGTTTGGCTGCTTAAAAAGAGAATGACCTTTCGCCCAAAAGTTTTAGTTCGTGTCTTAGGAACACAGAGAATAAGTGTGTCTGCAGAAGAGCGTAGCTGACGACTGGGTGAGTAAACAAAAGTACAGGAGGACAGTAACCGCAAGCATAGCTACTCATATTGTATTTCTGTACGTTAAAGTCATGTTCTATGCGTACATCATGTGTATTAGAAGTGACAGAAAAGGAAACAAATTTAAAGGCAAACACCGACAGATAAATACTGTAGGCCTACGCAGAGTTCATGTAATAGTAATAAAGCACAGTACAGTACGATGCGATAGGGCTAAGAGCCTAACCAGCGAATATTCGGGGCCGCGAACCACAAATAGGTGAGGGTATACTGCCGGCTGGATAGCGAAGTCAATAGTGCGCTCGCCTAAAGCCACAATAAAATAAAATTATGATTGACAAACGCTAAGAAAGTCCTCCGTTGACCTGGAAGGTCTACGAAGCCCCTGGTAAGTTATAATGGAAACATTAGGACCCCCATCGACCATCGGTTATGGGACTTTGTAAAAAAAATACTGTAGTTTATTACTGGAAGCATGCCGTTGATTACTATATGAAATGAGGTGCATGGATAGTGGCTAGGTTTGCATTGTATAGCGGTCATAACGGAGAAAATTATGTGGCGTTTCAAACGGGGTACCCGGGGACCCATTCAAAATTTGGACTGATACCAGGGCAATTTTTTTCAACAATATTTGTAAAGCCCTAGGTGAAACACAAAATTATTAATAAGAAAAAAATACTCACTTAAATAAAGATAAATTAGCAGTGAAAAAGAAAAATCACGAAATCACTATTACTATTTCTAATGAAAGCGGAAACCGCATATTAAACTTTTTTTCTCACTCTGTGTCATAGAATAATTTGACTAACGCTTAACGAATAACAGCAGAAACACTCACGGTTTGATTAGATCGTGAATTAATAATAAATGTACATTCTATAATGAATTCAAGTGAAGAGTTCTTTGATTGCGCCTATAAGTACATAACGTCACAGCCCCTTCTAAGTGATGCCTTGTTCCAGGTATTTCAAATTCTACCTGGGCATTACGGAATCAGTTTTAAGCCTTCTGGGACTGGCCCTTGACATCTTCAACCTCATCGTGTTCCTACGACTTGGCCTCGGAGAGCCTGGAAAGATTGCATGATAAAACAGTTGTCACCAAGCAAAGACCAGTTCACGTTATTTTTGGTACTTACATTTTCATGGTTTCTAGTCACATTCCGATTTGTCTTTCCAACCCGACGGGTCAAAGGTTGAACCCATTTTTAAATATCAAAATTGTCGGAATTGTTTATCGTAAGAACACTGAAGAGGTCCAAAACATAACGGTCACCATGATTGTCAAAGTCCAGATGACGTATTTTGCCGTCAACATTGTCTCAATGGCTTGCCTGATTGATGCCCTGCGCAAGGTCATCAATTAGAGAAAGATAAACTGCCAGGAATCCGGGGGAGACAAAAAACTGATCAGAATGGTCATTTTGGGTGACCCGTCAAAACGGCCCCGGACAAAAGGGCACCAGATAAATTGTTTACATTTTTTAACAACAAATTTACATTTTTTTAAAAAAAATTTGCATTTTAAGCTTTTTTCAACTTTTCTACCCTTACAAAAGTGGCAAAATTGTAAAATTATTTATTGAAATATTATATTTCTTGTCAACAAACAATCGTAACATCGTATCATATCGAGTAAAGGCGATTAACTTCATTTTTGTGATGTCATTATTATTGTTTTTTGTGGGCTAAGCCCGACACTGAATCGGTGAGTAAAAATACGAACATAATATTTGATTGTATTTATTACTATTAGTCCATCTATTAGCCCAGGGCCGTTTTTCGGGGCCGTTATGTCGGGAGCCCATTTGTCTGGCCCGTTTTGTCGGTGAACCATATACAGTATCGGCCATTTTCATCTTCTGCACTCTCGCGCCTGCCCCGGCAAACTTGGCGACGCCTTTCTTCAGGGAGTTGAGGATTCAAGGTCGTCAGATAAAAAAAAACTTTTACATGTTCACCAACGGAGTCAGCTTCACGGCCAGCTGATCAACGCCGTGCTCAACACGTTTGTTTACTGAACTATGAGCACAATGTTTGCATTATTTCTTAATTAAAAATTTCCTCTGTGTTTTGTGTAATGTTCTTTGTCGTTTAGATTCCAACAACGAGCTGCAGCACTTTGCCAGGGGCGGCAAATTCCTCGTCGTTAATAAGCTTCTAAGAACGATTTTTTAACCAAAAAATTGGAAATTATTATCAAAATAAAATAAATTTCAAAAAGAAATTGATCAAAGAAATAAAGGACAAGGAACTATCCTAAAATATGTAAACGTTTCAAATATTCAAAGACGTGAACATTTCTTATGACAATACTTAAAAAACTCCACAACCCATTATTAGTCTTCTGATACGAATGCTACTGAACTGAAAAACCAAGAGGCTTGAGTAGGATAACATCATGACACTAATGTGCTGGTTATTATAACTAATTCAAGTTTGTCAGCAGCTCATCTTGTATAAGGGGCCGTCCATAAAGTGGTCAAGCTATTTTTGACCATTTTTAACTCCCCCTCCCCCCTTTTTATAAACTGTCACAAATCTTGAACACACCCCCCCCCCTTTAAAGTACGTCACACTTTCAACAATTTTTTTTAAAAAATTAACAATATATTTAAATTTTAATATAAAATTTAATATAAAACAGCGTTACGTCACACATCGCCGGACCACCCCCTTTGTCACAAACTGTCACACTTTCTTACACCCCCTCCCCCCTCTGGAGCGTGACGTACGTTATGGACGGCCCCGATTCGAAAATTGCTGTATCCGTTAAATTGCAATAACCACCGAAACCATTTCTATACATGGACGTAATTGATATTAATAATTTGCCAGTCCATACATATTTGTGAGTTTGAGAAAGTCCAACATATTAACTTTAACTGCTCCAAATTAGACACATACCTCACACCAACATAAATTTGAGACGGGCATCGTGAAAATGACTTTAACGTGTTTAAACTATCGTGAAAAAAATGCGTATTTAAATGGATTATTATCCAGGATCATAAAAAATAATTAACCTAATTGCTTATCTAAAGGAATTAGCACTGGGATAAACTAAATCCATAAAATAAATGTACTTAGAAAAAGTGCTCAAAATTACCAAAGATTTTGCAAACTGAAGAATAGAAGGAATGAGAAATAACGTTGTTGAAAAAGAAAGCAAAATGTAAGTGGCAAAAAGTTCTCGTCAGAAATTTTTACATTGTCATCAATAATTTGCTGTCTGGTTACGTTAAGTAAACGTAAAGCTAAACGCACGAACATAAGCAGGAACTATGCTTTGCTTTATTATTATTATTATTTTTAAATTGACATTTGGAAAAATTTACTATCAGGAAACACGTTCTATATTAAGTCAATGATGCTCAAAATTATTTACAAATTATAGTACTAAAAATGCTTCACAGGGGCTTCTCACAGAGAATCAAATGGAATATTTAAGGGTGCTTTGGCATTTGCTGAAATTTAATATGAATCTTCCAGTCAAAGAATGAGAGAGCAAAATTTGGGCTATCAAAGCGGATGTTTAACCACTTTATGTAGTAAAATAAGTTTAGAAAGAAGTTGTAGGCTGTGGAAAATAATGTGACATTTTGGCACTTACAGAATTCGGAAAACATTTATGATTTTCGTACACCCGCTAATCTACGGGACTCTGAAGTTTTGCCGTCAAGTTAGAGTATTTAAATTCAAAGAATCTAACATGACATTGTCAAGCAAAAGCCATTTTACCTCAGGGGTAAAGAATAATGAATTGATGAATTCAAGCCCACTTGATTTATTCAAGTTTATTAAGATATTTAAGCTCGTAGTTACACTGCCTAATGCAATAACATTGGTTCAAATATTCCCTACAGCTGCGAGAAAAGCTTTTTTTAAATTTAAGTTAATGAAATATTAATTACGATAAGTAAAGAATACAACGAGATTGAACCGTCTATAGCTGTTTGGGCTATCGAGCCGACAACATTTTATCAATATAGATTGTGCCATGAGGAAAAGCGGAAAGCTAAAATTATTTTTCAAGTAATTAAAGCTTTTCTACAAGTAATTTGTGTCTAATATAAAAATCTAAATCCTCTTATTATTTCTTTCTTTCTAATAAAAATTATATTTTCTCTATAGCATCTATAAGTTTTCGGGGGGGGGAGGGTTGTCTGCAAACCTCAGTTCTGCCCCGGGCGGCACATACCCACGCTACGCCCCTTTTCTCTAGATCACAATCTTAGTTCGGATGATAATTCAATTTTTCTCACTTTTAGGGTCGTGAAAAAAAGGAGTCGCTGAACAATCGTTCACGTGAAACTGAGGTAGCTAGTATGTACAAAACGGTCTTGGGGGAGGAATGACAATTTCGGATATCGGTGTTCATTTAGTTTCCACCTTTATAGAGGCTTAACGAATTCAGGAAGTTTCATCTCCAATCTGTAACGCAGTAATTAAGCAGAAAGAGTTTTCGTCATTTTCTTTGTCTAATCTCCATTAGATTAATACGCTTTTCATTTGGTTTGATTTGGTTAGAACCATGGTAGCCAAACGATTTCTCAGAATGGATACAATAAAATTTATCAACATTTTGAACATTCCCATCAGTCTATAGTTTAAAACCAAAGTGTTCGTGTAATCGCCGAACATTTGTTTGTATTTATCGGCCGCCATTTTTTACTTTTTGACTTCTGAAACATTTGTCAGTGATGGGTTGATTAATCATTTAAAAAAATAATATTTAAACATTTCTAACGATTTATCGATTAATTAATCGTTAAATTTTGCCTCCCTAATTTTATTATATTTCTTCAGTTTATAAATGAAATAAGATACTACTTTGTAATAATTATTGAAACTCGATTTGTGTCTCTCTTAAGCTTAAGTCTAACAAATTATTTTTCGCCGAATTCAGCACCTTACTAACTTCAACTTCAAAGTCACTTTTTGTTAAATCGGCAGAAACTTTTCAATTTCAAGAGAAGATATTTAAAATGTTTGATTTATTTTGATTTTATTTTAGCATTATCGAGGTCCATAATTTGAGAATCTTCTGTTGTATAAAACAGAGGTCCTCAACCCAAGGGCCGTGGACCGGTACCGGGCCGTGGAACAAATGGTAACGGGCCGCCAAAGGAACTCAAGATTTTTTTTAAATTTTATTTACTGTGGTGTTTTTCTCTCTGGATTGTGCGTCTTTCCATACCAGAGGCAATGGCTTGTAACCCGTTTTTGCGGCACCCCATCAAAAGGTGTTAGCATTGGGCGCAGATCAGCCTGCAATCAATTTTTGCGCTTGTATTGGTGGCGCTCTCTTATCGGTGCTTTTATTTCGGCGCTCTTTTGCTGTGCACGCTTTTGCACCTGAGAATGAATCTACGCGTTGTATCATTCACAGGGAAATGGCAAGCCCGAAAAATGTCTCCGGAATTAAAATGTTTATTCTTTGGTGTTGCTAAAGTTATTAACCACATCAAAGCAAAAGCCTTTTACTCGAGCAGCTTTGTGGGGAGATGGGCACAGAGCACAGATGCCTTCTTTTGTACAAAGAAATAAGACGGTTATCCAGAGGGAATTCACTAACAAGAGCTTAGAATAACGAGAGCCATCGCTAAGATTTCTCTCAGAAAAAAGGCACTGCTTGCCGCACATTTCAATGACAAGGTATGGGTCGCAAAATTGGCTTACCTGTGTGACATGATCAGCCTGCTCAATGAACTCAATCTGTCCCTTCGGCGGAAAATGACAACTGTTTTCATGTTGGCAGACAAAGTAACTGTGTTTAAAGTCAAACTGGGAGTTGTGGGGACGGCGCGTGAATATAGGAACTTTGAATATGTTTTAAACATTAGCGGCTTTCTAGCGAGACTGAGCCTGATCATTTATTGCCCAGTTGGTGCACGATAACCTGTCTTTGCCTTTTGAAGAATTTGAGCGTTATTTCCCAACTACAGAAGACCCACGAACTGGTATGGTATGGATCCATGACCCATTTGTTAACAGACCAGGCATGTCTGCTCAAGAACAAGTTCTCGAGATTGAAATTGACGGCTGCCTTAAACTATGTTTGGGAAAACAACTCTTCCAGTTTTCCTGATTAAAGTCACGGCGGAATATCCTGAGATTGCCACCATAGCAATTATTCTATCTGTGTGAAGCGGGGCTTTCTGCAGTGACATCAACCAAAGCAAAACAACGGAATAAACTGGACATAAGCAACACACTTTGGGTGTCATTGTCTCCTATTACCCCAGATGGAACCGTCTCGTTGCAGAGAAACAAACTCAGTGTCCTCACGGGTTCAACGTTCTAGGAAATTAAAATATTAAGCCATTTTTAAAATTCATCTTTGGTGTAGATTGTATATTTTATTTTTAAAGGCATGTTTAAGTACAATTAAATTAAAACTGTAACATCAAAACAATCTGATATACATGTATAAACAAGCAACGCTGCTGACCACCCCCAACGGTCAGAGGCCGCGGTAAAATTATCAAATTTTGACCCGTCCGTGGCGATAAAAAGGTTGGGTACCACTGGTATAAAACATAAACTACATATAAAATTTTGCAGAATCACATTTTTTAACGGTTAAAGCCGTCATCAAGAAATAACAAAGAATGAACTTTGAAAGTGAAGTTATCCCCCTTCTTCCTACCTGACAGGGCACGGAAAATAACGTCTTCTACAACAACGTGACAACCGTGACAGTTTTTCTGTGCTATGAAATCAACGCGGACATGGAGAACGGCCTCATGTACGCCCTGTACCAGTTCATCGTCATGTTCGTCGTACCGGTCATCGTACTCTTCTTCTGCTACTTGTTCGTCATCCATGCGCTCTGGCTGTCATCACGAAGACTTATGCAGATGACGTCACATGACAGGTAGGTGACTGATGTCATTTTTAAAAGAAAAAATTTAACAACATTGTAAAAAAAAATGTCCGTGTCCTTGGCATTAATCATACATTCGATTCTGCCAACAGAGCGCCATCGTGAGACAGTTTAGTAGCTCCTTCCCCCCAAAAATTTATAGAACTTCCCCCGTCCCCCTTGAATTAAAAGATGATGTTTTATACATTTCGTGTCCACTTTTTCGCATCACAATTTGAGTGCCTTTAAATATCCGAGACCATTTGCAGCCCCAAGGTGTTTGGAGTGATGGCCCATGTCACATCATTTTTTTAACATGTGCCCTTATCTCCTGAGGTCACTCTTAAAAAATGTATGATGTTATCCTTCAAGACTTTGCTAGTCCCTTAGCAACCTACAACATATGCAGAAAGTAGGACTGCCGCCTTAGCTCCCCACCCCAGACTATGTATAGCATGGAGCACGAAGTCAAAAGATGTTGATACTATTTAAGGGGCCTGTCTGCAATGCCGGCTATTTGAGTCCCTTTTGCGACCTAAACTTGGGAGGTAAGAGTTGGTAGAGCAAAGCTGCGTTCTCATTTCAGTAAACAGATTTGTTTCGGCCACTCACTTTCAACCATTGATCTTTTTGTAAAGGCAGGGGAAATTATATTTTTTTTAACACTTATACTAATTATATTGACCATGTGTTCCTCGAGTGGCCAGTCACCAAATTTATCCCCAATATCAGGGGTGGGTAAACTTTTTAGTGCGAGGGCTGCATTAGTAAGAAATTATACATCAAGGGGCCGAACCTAACCAAAATTTAGCCTTCATTCAAGTAAAAACATCCATCTGTATCATAAACTTATTGATTTTTTCGATATTACCGCAGGCTTCTGCGGGCCGCAAACAACTCCGTACCGGGTCGTAGTTTGCCCACCTCTTCCCAAGATAATTGACTAGGACATCTTGTAGTTGTCTTCATCTTCCATTTTTGCCAGAGTGTCATTTTTTTTCTTTACTATGAATCAACTGTAACCACATATCCGATATAAGCCACCCCTCTCCCCAACCAAATCATCCAAGATGACTTCACCAAGTGGGTGTTATGTGCATCATTTAGATGTGTTTTCTGAGGCTTTTACAGACTCACTCATACACTGTCCAATAACTTCCTTTCCATGCTCAAGACGTTAAAGAGCAGATCTGGAGTCAAGCTCCAATGGATACCACTTCTGCAGAACACAATCTACAGGGCCCTGTGTATAGCTCTATGCGTTGCCTTGAAAGGCAAAAATCATTGTCCAATATTGTTCCAACCTTATTTCATGGCTCTCTGATTGAATATTCAATTTATAGTATGAATGTCACTTAAGATATTGAAGATGCTCCTCATGTCAGTGGAATCTTTTGGTTTTGTAGTTATAAGGACTATATGCCGTGAGTAAGCGCATATTTACTAAACAAACTCAAGACTTTCGCCGCAATTTCTCCTATTATTACTGTGACTACCAACGTTGGATCGCGTATATCATCCAAAAACGTTTTTCCTGTATCTCATAATGTAATGTTTGCACAGTTTCTTGGGACACCATGAAGACGACTATCTTTATAATAACGGACTACACGTTATAAATGGCTGTCACCTTTCCCTTCCGGCAGATTCTCGTTCAAGGAAACAAATATGGCGTCCCTCCAAGTCTTGATTTCGTAAGTAATATCTGCTTCATTTCTCTGGAAGGCGAACATTTTAAAATATTGGCTTTGCTTTCAACTTCCTGTCCAGTGTACAGGTCCGCAATTAAGGAAAAGTCCAGCTAGACTCATGTCAAATTTCCAAAAACAAAAGAAAAACAATATATCAGATTGAATCTGGCTAAATTTATTCCAGTGAAAAGTACATTGAAAATTGTTTCCTCTTTATACGGTGGTAAAGTTCAGACGATTTGTTAGCTCATTTTGATGGATCCCAACAATGTCAACCACATACAAAAATAACACTGGATGAGGCAAGCGTTCCAACCGGGGCTTTTTATGTACAGCACATCCTTCGACATCCATCTATCCATCCCTGTGGCGCTACAGCCCATTTAGGGTTTTGGTCTTCCTCCCCACTTCCTTCCACTCGAACCTAACCAATGAATTTCTTCTCCAAGTTTGGATGCCCAGTTGCTGTAGATCTTTCTCTACATCAGATTATCCATCTCAGCCTCGGTCTTCACCTGAGCCGTTTTCCTCCGAGATTTCAGTGGTGCACCCACTTTGAACTTATGTCAGTTGCAATTCCTTCTAACTGTCCTGACCCGTGTAGCCTGCCGTTTTTAATTCAGCTGCTATCGTTGGATCCTGGTATAGACTGAACAGTCGTTTGTTTGTTTGTTTGTTTGTTTGTTGGTTTTTTTTAAAACTTTTTTTTGACAAGCTGCTAAAAGTAGAACTTTGGGAGATAATTTATTATTTCTTAAAAACCATCGTTAACTTATTTTTTTTCCTTCAAACAGTAGAAAGTCGAATGTTTTTTTTTAAAGTTTCATCCATCTAACACATTTCGTGTTACTGTTCTGTTAACGTCTTCAGTAGCTACAGTACGGTGTCCACTGTGGAGGACGGCACCAACAACGCCCCACCGAGTTGTGACGGGTCACATGGTCATTCACCTTGTGCTGTGCGCCACTCCCACATCCGGTCAAGGCGGAGTATGTTCAACAAGGCAACACGGGAACACAGCGCCGAGGTGTTCCGTGCCAGGAAACAGGTAAAGTGATAAACAGGTTTACAAGTGTGAGGCTCCAATCAGCCTGTTATTATTATTATTTGTTTTTAAATATGATAAATTGTTTTTTTTAAAGAATTATTATTAAATCTATTTTATGACGAAAAAACAGAAAAAAGTTTGTTTTTTTTGTCTAAAAAATTAAAACGCTTGTATGTTTATTGATGGGAAAGTGGAGATTTATTTTGACATTTTCAAATTTCTTTGAGCTCTCTCTGAACTTTTTGAAGAAAACGAAGATCATGCTGAATTTTGAGTTATTTTCATTTTTATAATTTTCGTTTCATTGACCAAATGTATTTTAAATTCTATATTTGGTTATTGTCATCTCACTATTGGAACAGACTGATTAATAAAACAAACCCGTAAAAACAAAGTTTTTGACTATAAATCCCTTATATATGAGACATAACTAACAGTATTGATTATTTTCAAACGCGACAAACATTTACAGACTGAATCTGTCGTAACTCAACTTTGCTTCATAACCCTGGGGTGGGGGGGGGGTGGGGGGAGAGGGGAAAAGTCTGGTCACCGATCGCTTGACAGAGCTCAGCGTGACACGTAAAATGTGAACAAAAGCACGCCGGTACTTCGATGGGTCGCGTCAACTCAAACTCTCACGTGGAAAAAAAACAATAACAAACAGTGCATTTGAATTACACGTTATGAGGTTTAACATATGCGGTTCCCTCATTCTCTGACTTATAGATCTTTCTTTTGCCTTCTAAATTAGAAATCTTTAATTTTTATACCAAACACCCGCCCCACGTTTATAGTCATATTAAATCGAAGTACTTGAACTTACAAGTTTTAAATTATTTTCTTCTTTTTGGTCCACTTGTAAAAACGTGCTTTTTAAAAATCATTTTTTTACCTTTATTTATTTTATTCTTTTTAGTCCACTCATAAAAACGTGGTTTTTAACAATATTTTTTTACCTCTATTTTTTTTACCAAACACCTCATAAGCGCCCGCCCAACGTTTTAAAAACATTGTGATGTGGTCACGGGGGGAACTCACGGATGTCAACAAAAGCCGACGGTACAGATGCTTATATATAGACTAAAGATAAACTAAAAAGTTCAATAATTTAATAACGGTACATTCGATCGATCTGAAATGTTAATACAATGCATTGTCATCCAAGATCTATCTGTGGTAAAATTTTCAGATCACTAGGACCATCAGAAGTGGTTCAATTTTACGTTGGCAGATTTGAAAAAATCTTGGACAAAACAGGAACGAAAGCGATTTAATAGAACGTGGTTAAAAACCAACTTAATTCCCAGATCAACTGCAAACCTGGCAAGTTTACTGTCGACCTATTTAATACTTAAAACATGGCGAACCTTGATTTGTTCACTCGATGACAGCGCTCACACAATCACTCCTAGCTTTGGAGAGATGAGTTACTGAATTTCTCTTTTAAAAAAAACATTTTAATTTTTTTAAATTATGACCTCTTCCGAACCCCTTTATAGACTGCCCCACAATATCAGGTTCCTCATACTCTCTGTAAGTAGCCCCTGTGAAGTATCCTCTACGCAGAAACATTACAAACCACCTCCCCGCTCTTTTTCAACATCAATGGAGTGATCGAAAAGTTGATTATTGGTCCTTAATAAATCGAACAAAAAGAAAAGAAAGAATGCCGCTTTATACAACGGTCTGTTTCTGGACAGATTGACCTCTCTCTTCCTTTCAAGTGGTATCCTGTGACACAGACCGAGTCATTATAATATCCTCTACATCAACCACAGAACCGATGCCCTTTGTCCTTCAAGCGACAATGCTATCCACTTTCTGACCTACATCAATTACTCACACATATATAGGGCAGGAATTGTTGTTTTTTTTAATAATTTAAATACCGTTCATAATACTAAGAAAATATATTTGTGTAAAATGAATCGAATTTTGTAAATCCAATAACTTTAAATGAATCAATAAAAATACAAATACATTATGTAATTATTACTCACTGACTGACTCCATGAATTGGGAAATACAAACGTTCTTAAATAACCCCAGTTTCAATTATTGATAACTAATTAACAAAACAGATTTTTTAAAGAACGTAAATACGCTGTTACCTAATATTTGTTATTTTTGCTGTCGTTGTTTACGAAGTCGTTATTCATTCCATACTGAATATGCTATAAATCTATATCTATATATATATATACTAGGTTGTGCTGCGACGCCGTGGCGCCTGCGGCGCCCACTTTTTTCAAATGCCAAACTAACTTATCGTTGTTTGATAAATACTTAATATTGAACATACTGAAATGCACACAAAGTATTTCATAATAGGGATTGTAGGGCGCCTACGGCGCTCACTGCAGCTGTGGGGTGCCTACGGCGCCTACCATTTTTTGCTGAAATGTACACAAAGTATTTTATAATTATAAATCATCAAATTATATTTTTACATCGTTCCCTTTTCAAAAATTAAAATATAAGCTAAAACAAATGATGTCATATAATATATTTTTTTTTACAGCGCGTCTTTAATTTATAATTATTTTGCACAACTTTTTGCGCGCCTTTCGATGCACGCCTTGCATTAAAATATAAGCTCAAAAAATGACGTCATAGCGTTCCACATCCATCCAGACAGCCAGCCAGTGACTTGGACTATTATTTTATTTATAATTCTCTTCGTGGTCGGACCCTGCGAGGCAACAGAAAGCTGCATGTGCAACAGATACTAATTTTAGAAAGCAGCGCACCAAATTACTGCACCAATGCATCAAAAGGTGTGCAAATTAAATATGCGCTGTAAAAAAAATTATATGACGTCATTGTTTTCGCTGACATTTTAATTTTGGAAAAGGGAACTATGTAAAAAAGAGGATTTGATGATGGTTAATTATAACATCAAAAAACAAAGTCGGCGACGTAGGCGCCCTACAACCCCTATTATAAAATACTTTGTTTACATTTCAGAAAGTTTAATATTTCGTATTGATCAAACAAAGACAAGTTAGTTGGGCTTTTGAAAAAGGTCGGCGCCGTAGGAGCCCTAAAAAAGTGCATTAAAGGGGTAAAAGAACTCTCCCTGAGCAAGTCTGCGGCGTATGCTACGCCGCGGGGCGTCTAGTATATCTATAATTCGCCAGAAACTAGAGCAAACAAGATTCAGTTTATTTATATATAGTAGTGTGCACACCCGCACCGCGCCGCACTATGCACACCACACTGAGATGCACTATAAAGAAGGAAAGGAAATAGAGAACGAAGAAAAAGAAGCGTGTTTCATTGTTGTTAAATTAAAACTTTTCTGCTATAGTCCCCACTTAGTTTGTTTAGTGTGTAAATGTTGAAATTAAAGCCACCACTCGGCTTAATATGATCATCTATATATCGATCAATATACATAATTCCCGTTTTCTGTATGTATGTATGTATGTATGTAATTTGTAATGCTGTTAGGTGGCGCTGCGATCGATTTTGTTTTATTCTCTTGATGGGGTTTTTTCGGGCTTACCCATTAAATTCCCTTTCGCCTTTATTATAAAAGTGTGAGCTTATATTCTAATGCAAGGCGTGCATCGGAAGGCGCGCAAAAAGGTGTGCAAAAAATCATAAATTAAAGACGCGCTGTAAAAAAAAATTATATGGCATCCTTGTTTTAGCTTATATTTTAATTTTTGAAAAGGGAATGGTGTAAAAATAGGATTTGAGGATTTATAATTATGAACTACTTTGTGTACATTTCAGCAAGTGTAATATTTCGTATTTATCAAACAAGGATAAATTACTTATGTTATTGATTCCCGTTGTCTGTATGGATGTAGTGCTGTTAGGTGGCGCTGCGATCAATTTTTTTTATAGTGCTATTTGAACCAAAAAAGATTCCGTCATCTTTGGATGGTTATCTCTAGTTTATATATAATTCACCAGAAATTGGGACAAACACAAGGGTCGACCAATCACAGTTTATGGTTGGCAAGCGAGGGGGAGAAGGATGAGTGGGGGCAGACCGCAGTGCGCATGTCTTGAGACCAACAATGCGTCGGCGTTTCCCACCTGACGTTCACTCGCGTTGTTTTCACTTCTTCGTGCTGCTGATGGTGTTCGTTCTTTTCCTCCTTCCTTTGCACTATCTATGAGCAATTCTGCGGCGTATGCATCTTTGCGGGTCGGATCTAGAATATTATATTTTAATGTTTATTTGTATGTCATATTTATGAGGAGCTCCCTTAGGATACACGCGTTTTGTAGATACAAATAGTAATTTGCAATAATTGTTTTCCCCCTCCAAATGTGTGTTCATTGTTCAGTTGTTCTTGCATGATTGACGTCATATCACTCGTCAATCTAAACTAAGAAATCTGGTTTTGATATTGTAGATATCTTCTGACATTGTGCATGCAGTGCAACATATTTGTTTGGTTTAGTATTCATCCCAAAAAATGTGAGCTTTGATATTCCGATGGTCAAAACTCCCCCCCCCCTTTCCCGGCTCCCAACTCTATAGGCTGCAACCATTCTGCGTGGCAAAGCAGAAATCTACAGGGATTACCTGTCTTATTCTATGGCATCCGTCCATCCTCATGGGATGATGGCGTTTCCTCCTGCTCCTCTACCCCCCTTCCCCTTTCTCCTGGCCCTTTTCTCCTCGCTCTTGACTGTAAGGGAAGCTTCCGCGACTTCGATGCCCTCGCGTACTTTAGCCCGCCAGGAGGTGCGCTCCTCAGCAATGGTTTCCCACGTTTTATGGTCTATCTGCGCCAGACTCATGTCTTTCTTGCAGACATCCTTGAAGCGCAAGCAGGGGCGTCCTCTCTTCCGCATACCAGTTGCCAGCTCACCGTAAAGCAGGGCTCTTGGAATGCGCTCCGAGTTCATCCTGCGGACATGTCCCAGCCACCGCAGGCGCCTCTCACTCAGGATTGAGTGCATGCTCAGCATATGACTCCTTCTGAGTACCTCGACATTCGTTATCTTGTCCTTCCACTTGATGTGCATAATCCTGCGCAAGCATCGTAAGTGGAAGCTGTTGAGTTGCTTTGTTTGTTTGGCATAGGTCGTCCAGCACTCGCTGCCATAGAGGAGTGTGCTGAGCACGCAGGCCTGGTACACAGTGATTTTCGTCCTAGCAGTGAGCTGTGCATTGTTCCACACTCTTTTATTCAGCCTAGCCTGTCTTATTAAGTGTTAATATAATATCGACTTGCTGTTTATATTTTAGTTTGAGGCATGTCAGTGGAGCAGTGGTAGCTCGGCTTCTTTAAACCCAGGATTTTAAAACAAAAATTTAACAGCATCTTTGCGATGCTTTTTCTTCATTTAGGTGGGCCGGTTTTGTTTTTTTTAATTGCTCATGGTTATAGTTTATTTTTAATTGATAACATATAATTATTTATTGGTATTAGGGACTGGGTTGCAATTCTTTTTTAAAACCTTTCTTTGTTTCAAGAACTGAATTTCCAAGCAAACTATTTACCCCATTTACCGTTTCCAGACATAAACGGCCGACGCAGCGACGGAAATCTGGCACGAGAAAAATAGATTTACCGACGGTTTAATTCCGAATACGAGCTTCCACGCCCATACACGCTTCCCAATAACTTGGCCTTTACCAGACATCGAGAGAATGTGATCTTGTGGCCAAAGAGGATTGCTTTAGTCTTTGTGGAGTCAGGCCAGGGATTCTCAAAAATCGCACGAGGCAGAAGAATTAGCGTGATGAAGTGAAAACAGAAGATTTCTGTTTTCTCATGTTAAAAAAATGGAATAAATTTGACGCCTTTGTACAGCCCGCCACCCGAACAATTTACTCATCATTAAAATAAGTTACATATTACTTTATATTTTAAAAAAACTTACTACATCAAAAGGCTCATTCGACGCTGAGCTTATTAATCTTTATTATTTCCAAAGACATAATGGATTATGGACTGAAGTTTCTAAAGGTCAATGGAAAAATTTACTTATCTAAGCATGTCTAATGTCTAGTATAATATCTCAAGGTCAAAATCATTAAATGATTTAAACTACATCACAAAAAGCCACTGTGGCCAATTATGCCCCACAGGCCAGCATGCGGCGAAATAGACAATTTCACTTGGCTCTCGATAAATTCGTTCTCTCACACATTTAGCAATAACAGTTTTAGAGGTAGGTTTTGTTTACACACTGACATGATTGTCGCGTGTATTGTAAAATTGTAATTGTAATTTTAGGTTTTAAATTCAAACAGAATATCTAAGATACTAAAAAGTGAAAACTGTACATTGATAATTTTTTACACAATGAATTTTGTTAAACAATGGATTTAATAAAATATATATTAAACTATGAATTTTTGATCAAGTAAAAAAATTTATCAACTGAGAATTTTAAAAAGAAAAAAAGTATGCTATTAATCCCCAGTTTTCTCATCCCACCCTCGCCCGCCTCAAGTCCAAATTGGCAGCACGGAATCAAAGAGTTCATGAGACTAATTGTTCTCTCTTGACACTTGATAAATGGTGCCACTAAAACTTTTGATCAGTCCTTCATTACCCCCCCCCCTAAATCCCATACCGTTAATTAAATAAAAACTTTGCCACAGTTTTGTTCAGGCAAGAGCTTCAAATAAACATCTTAGCATGATGCCAGTGCCAATAACTTAAGAAAATTGCTGCCCAAATTCGTTATTTTTTTTTAAAGACAAAATAACCGAATAAAAAATAAACGATGATAGCGCTCAACTGTCTCTGGTTTTTAAAGATAACAGAAATTGCCACCCGAAAAATTAACCATCAGCACGCTAAGCAATTGTTTTTAATTAACGTAAATCTTTTTGAAAAACCAATAGCTAAATGGGTCATTCATCAATCGAAATTTCTATTAAAGTTTATAGAAAGAAAAACTATCAGTCAACACTTCCCCTTGGCAAAAATAAATCGAATCTAAGAATAATTGTTAATAAATTTTCAGTGCTCAACTTTTTCATAATTTTTAATTAAAAATCATTGACTTAGAGTACTTAGAGAACTTAGAGAACTTAGAGTACTCAGAAACTGCTGTGGTTTTAATAATCTCTCACAACTCCCAACAACCTATTTTTTAAAAAGTAACTTCTGAATTTTTGAAAAATTTAATATTCTAGTATTGAGTGAAAAAAAGTGTATGTTCACAATAAAATAAAAATGTCGTGTAAATCTATTCTTACAAGAATGGAATATTTTCCCATATTAAAAATTCATTTAGTTTAAGGATGATCAACAAGTTATCAGATTTTATAATAATAATAATCATACTAAGTGGTCTAAGTGGTAGCGCGCTGGGCTGTTGATCCGAGGCAGAACCCGAGCCCAGGGTAGCCCAGGTACTGGCAAGGCCCCCGGGGCATTGTGTTGGCCACACATTCCCCTGCTCGTTAGTGGCGGCTCAATGAAACTTGTGAACGCTACTTCACTTGCCCCATAGACCGCCATGGTCTGAAGGAGTTATTATTATTATTATTAATCTATATATTTTCCCTAAACGACCATGTTCAAATAAGGACGAGGTTCAAATGTTAAACTAATCGCAGTGGAGGGGTGGGGCATGTCTTGAGACCAGCAATGCTTTTTGCATTCACTTTCGTTGTAGAGTACATGTATTTCGTAGTGTATAGTAAATATCTAAGGGTCTGTGAATCCTAATGAGCTTTGTCCTCACTTATGACAATAAAAAATGGGTTTCAAGAATTTGATATTTTCTTACATCAAGTGTTTCTAATTCCAAAGCAAAAGATTTGAAATCGAAAAGGATTATCTAGAATTTCAGTAATGTTTGCTTAATTTTAAGTGAAAACTTTGAGCTTCTATGATTGGGCTGCATTCAGTTAGTCGAAGAAACTGATAAAAGTTAAAATTATTTTTTGCAGTACAGCATGCTGCTGGTAATTAATGAGTTCGAATACATACGTGCACATTAACAACAGGGGAACGAAGAAGGTGGTATAAAGTATAAATCATGAGGGAAGGTAATAGAGCGGGGAACTCTGAAAATAACTACTGCGATCATCATTGAAATTTGGGACTTCTCCCGAAGAAAGGGCAGTAACTGAGAAATATAATTGGTCATTGAAAAGGGCGGTTGTAGTCTGCTGAATCATTTAGTTGAGATCAAGCGCACGCTTTATTGGTAAGATTTCATAGGGACTAGTAGCAGTTTTCAAAGTTTATTAATATTATTAATATATGTACTTTGATTTAATCACTTTTTCAAATTTTTTAAAGAACGGCCTATTACATGGGTCGGGAAACTTTTTGTCTGAGAGATCCGTAAACACTACAAATTTTGAAAAGGAACACTGCGAGAGCCATACATGTTTAATACTAAACATTCAATTAAATGTGTCCATTTTGAGTAATTTGAAAACTAAAAGTACAATATTTATGTCTCTGAATTCTTTTAAATAAAATTGGTATGCTGTTTTTTATATGCAGATCGAAGGAGCCTGAATAAACGTTGTTGTTATTTTTTATAATCGAACATTTGTCTGAGAGCCAGATGCAGGCATATCTGGCTCGCGAGCCATGGTTTCCCGACCCCTGGCCTATTATGTTTAACCCGTGTCTAACCGATATTTCCTGTTATGAACTTCCAATATAATAAGTATACTCCCTTTAATATGTGCAGCTCTTTCCCCCTTCTTAGAGAAAATACACCATGATTTTACTAATGAACCTACATGTGGAAGAAAATCAGTAGCCCCGAGCCTAGTGCTCTTTATGATTCTTCTAGGAAGACCCCCTCAGCTATCAGGCCCCCAAGGGGACGTAACAGCTGAGAGACCCCACCGGAAGCGGTCGCTTCCGAAGCGGCCACCTGGGCATCCAGGACAGAAAGTCGAAAATGCATTTGACTAAGTTGACCTCATAAGGAGGGGTGGAATTCCCTACTGCGCCCGCTACCACTTTGGCGCCACCCCGGCAAAGCACACGAGTCTCAATGTTTAGGACCGCCACCAAGCGGGGGATCATCAATGACCTACCTAGGGCGTGACCCCAACTGGAAGGTTTCCTCAGAGCTGTCGTCCACTGCGTTCTTCGCGGTTCCTTTTGCTATTTCCGTACTGGGGCTCCTGGCCCTAAACCGGCACCTCTTAATGGCGTTGCTAGTAAAAATGAGGGGGATGAAACGGTCGCTTCGGATTAACCCTACCCTTAACGGGTACTTTGGTTTTCATCATTGACATTGCATCTAGACGCTTTATCGAAGATCCGTACAGCGACTGTAATCATATGTGACTAGCACCTAACAACTAACAAAACGGACTTCGACATTACTTGCCAGGAGTTGTCGGTTTCGGGTCGCGGTCAGGTCCGCGACCCTACTCGTCCGTCGAGCCCCGTAGAGGCCACCCCTTCTCGACTACACGCTTCAGTTTCATCAAAGTAATCTTGAAAGTTATCACATACGTCGCATTGTTATTTTGTGTTTGAGGTCGTTCTGGGTTAGGCACTGTTGCAATAATTTTAGGCGTCTTTCAATGTCACTGCTGTACCATTGCACTGCATAGCTTGATACTGTAATTAAGGGGTGCCTCTTTGCATCATTTTCCCAGCCCTAGGTATTATATCCCTGTCACGACATGAACGTGCAGCCATGCGTCAAGACTTCAATGAACATCTCCAACTACAGCGTATTTAACCATTATATGTCAGTGACCATGACGGTCACACAAAGTTCATATTGAAAATAACAACGCCTTCCAGTAAAGATTACTGTTTATTTTTCTCAATAATGATATATGGTTCACGTATATTTTGTGTATAAATACTCACTTTCGTTTAATCTCCATCTTATTACACTTATTTTATTTTAAAATTATTTTTTTGCAGGTGATCAAAATGCTTATAGCCATTATCCTGGCATTCCTTATCTGCTGGGGTCCCAAGGTTATACTCTCCGTTCTGATGAGAGCTCGGTTTACTTGGCTTTACCTTCACCACGCGTATCTTGTAAAGGTTAGATTTTTTGTTTTAATATAGCACAGTAATTATACATTGGCGTAGAGTTTTTGTTTTAATATAGCACAGTAATTATACATTGGCGTAGTTAGAGTTTTTTTCACAAGTTGGAGGAATACGAATTTAGTAAACCATTTCCACGAGACAGCTCTGGAGATTAACAAAAATGACTCCTTGCCAATGAGATAAACAAGTCCCGTCCCCCCTTACCCAAAAATGCCTTCGCCACTGTATACATAAACATAAATTAATATTATACAGTTGACGATAAAGTAAATTGTATTTTTTTTTAAAAAGCATTGATACATTCAAGTAATAAAATAATGGCTGTTTTTCATTTGTTTGTGCGTTTGTTCAAATTAAAATCATCTTCATTATTGTTTTCTTTTTAAAAACAGAATATTCTTAGCATCCTCCCATTCGTTCACTCCTGTATGAACCCAATCATCTACGGCTTCATGTCCAAGAACTTCAGAACGCGGATGAAATGCGCCTGCCGGTCATACGTCTGTCACAAGACCCACCCGAGCACGGTCATGGGGAAGCGCCTACTGACCGGTTCGGACCTGGAGCTGGACACGCGCTCCACCAACGGAACTGTCCACACAAAGATCAGCCTTCGCCAGGGGAGCAGCAGCCAGTCAGACACCTGACGCCAGGAGAGCTGCTTCAGCTGGTTTTTCTGCTGTTGCTGTTGCTGCTGTTTCGGGTGCGGCCTTTTCCGGGAATCCGGAAGTTGTGGTCACGTGCACGTCGTGCCGCAGTTTGCATTGCGCATGCGCAGGAGGCATGACGGTACTGGTGCGGAGCAAGAGTTGAAGTATTGTTTTAGGAAGGAGGAGAAAACTCATGGGTTTGAGGATGTCAGCCGGGCATCGCTGCCGGAAGAGGTGCGAAAATATGATGGGGAAATATCTTCGATGCAGCGACAAGGAGATTGGACGTGTTGACAAGCCACAGCTAGTAGACTGAATATTTCAAACAAGTGCCGTAACCCAACCATTCCTAAAACAAAGTGGGAAAATAGAGCTAATCACACAGCGACGCACTGACGTCTGATGCTGGGCCATCATTTGGTACTTTCATGAAGAAAAACAGGCGTAGATTATTTTAAGAAAAGAACAGAATAGACGCAGAAGCAGATTTCTTAGTTGCGTGGGGAAAAACTTATTGTATGAATGCATAAAACTATTCATTAGCAGAGTGGTACAAAACTAATATTCAAAAAGTACAAAGTATCAAATTGATGTTGATGTTTGGAAGACATATGCCGACGTTTCAAAAAACATATGCCGTTCCTGGACACAAAATGAAGATTACCTTCGTAACTATGTCCTGGAGCTTAATAAAAGTAAAAGCGACTTCTGGTCATTGGTTTAATGATAATCCCGTTGCCACACCACAATGACATGGTCTGAAAATAACCAACTTGAATTCTGAAACTTTTGCTCTTACAATTAAACTGTTTAAAATTATCTTTGAAGGAGATTTGAGCTTGTCACCATTGGTTAAAAGCCATTCCCAACAAAAAGTTATCGTCGGAGACGAACTCTGTGCAATATTACGACAACAGAGGTTTATCTTGGAGTGATAGCACAAGTCTTGCTGTTGTTTATAAACTGATGTTTATCGAATTTGGAGTAAAAATGTTCATTCAAACAGTTTTTAAAAAACAACTTTTATTATTTGTGATTAAAGACACATTTTTAAACAAAGTTTACTTGATTTCGGAAAAATGTGAACTGAAATCAAGTAGAACTTAATTTTTATTTATTATTATATTTTAATTTTTTTGTGTTATTTGTTAAATGCCGTCAACGTGTTTCAGATAATAAAATTTCAAATGGATCAAAATCAGGAATACATGGTGTGAATGTTAATATATATATAGGTGGATCAGCCTTGGGTTAGGACAATATTCCCATTTTCCTTAAAGCTCAAGCGACACCGTAGCCGTAACTAACAGGTGTAAATCACCACATACGTTTCACAGGCAATGCTCTCATATTTTAGACCGCTCGCGAGCCGCAAGTGGCTGTTCTGCGTTTACATTGCGGCTGGCGTACAATTTATAAGAGACTTGTGACAAGTAATACTTGAAGATTTCCAAACAAGGTCTAATGACCTATAATGCTTCAATGCAGCTATCAACAATTTAAAATGGCTCTCACTTAATTTCAGGTATGGCCATCCCTGTTATAGACTAAGTTTGTTTTATTATTTTTTTTCAGTCCCTAAGCTTTTAAGAAAAACTTGTATCTACTAACTACTTGCAGGTTAAGTTGAGAGTTACGAACAGCACATTCAGTGTTGCAAGTCTTAACCTTAAAAAGAAAGAGGGTTGAATAGGAGATGATGATAACAAAATTTGTACGCTATGGTAAAATATCTGTTGCTTGTTTTAGATTAATTTTTTTTTAATACCTGCCAAATAACAAGATATGAAAAAGTGTGTCTTGGGGTGGGGGTGGGCGGACTATGAAATTCCATGACGTATTTAATTTTTTCAAAGTGAACATTTACAAATCAGGAGTATTTTTCTCCATTCTGTCTTTGCCTCTATAACACGGGAGGGAAATTCTTAGTTTGGTATATTTGTAAATCCAAGTTGAAATAATGATGTTATGTTGCCTCTCACATTTGTGATGAATTTTGTACAGTGATTTTTTTTAAAGACCTATTTTAAAATATGGCTATGTCTTGGAAATGTCCGAGAATTGCGATATTGAGTTTGGTATTCGATAATTAAAATAAATGGTATGTTTGCTTATTTGTTCATTATCAAATGATATATTTGAGTTGAAATAAATCAAATGGTTCCTGACTTTGTTTTTCGTTAGCCGTTGATCAGTGAGGTTTGTTCGTAAAAGTTTTCTTGGAAATACGGCACAATTTAGACCTGTTGAGACAGCATGAAGAGTTTGATATGAAGTCCTCTTTTTACCATCCATAAATAGTTCACATTTTTAGAATGAGTAAAATTAATACATGACATAAGCCTATCTTTAATTAGAAGTAACCTGCCGCATAATGAAATCTTTTTATCACCAAATTGTAAATTTTTTGTTTTTTGTTTTTTTGGTGGATATACTAATACAATTTCTAATAAGAACTAAATTTCTATTACCATCGCTTCTAATGCCTGATTTAAGTTTATAATAATGCCATAATAAGAACAAAGACATAAAACATTCTAATGAAAACGAAAGACATAGACATGGATAAGCGTAGGTCGCAATAAACGTCAGTATATAAGGAACGCCTGTAGTCCTTGAGATTAAGATATTTACTTATAATATACACAAATGTTTTATTTATGTGTTCGATTTTTGATTTCCATGTTTATGTATTTGTTCCGCGTTGTTCTGATTTCTTCGTGCTGTAGTTTGTGACCGTTCTTTTCACCCCTTCTTTGCACTATCTATGAGCAAGTCTGAGGCGTATGCTACGCCACTGGTCGATACTAGTTACAAGTAAATTACAAGAACACATAATACATAGTAGAATATTATAGTTAGTCACCGAAACAAACACAAATTCATAATATCAAAAAAATGAACGTTTTTTTTTAAAAAATACTGACCAAATCAAAAGGTTTAAAATAATTTGGGCTTGACGTGAATTAAGAAAAAACAAGCATCCTGGGTTACGTCAGCAATGTGTCAGCAGTAAAAACTAGCCTACTCACTCCTCTTAGCAAAGAATATGTTACTTCAACTGAGGCAAGTTATGCCAGCGCTTGGAATAAAGCTCGAGCTGAACGACGTTATTTTGACAAAAGTTTGCACCACACAACTACTTGCTACCAACGAGATTTAAAGAAACTTTCTAGATCAAAGGCTTCTCAGCTGAATCATAACAATTGCTTTTGACTAATTATGAGTCAAATGCACTGTGTTTCCATTTATAAATATATTTTATTTAAATATTTGTAAATTGTGTAACTTTAAGGCATATATATCTTTTAAAAATTGAATAGTTTAAATTAAAAATAATTAAATTTGGACTAAACATTATACATATATATATATATATATATATATATGAATATATCACAAAAGAATTTTTCTTTTTCAAGTGTGAGTTAGGTCTTGGTCCAGAGTGCTTCAATGCGGCTTTCGACAATTTTTTTGTTATATTTAAAATTTCTATCAGTTATACAGGTCTGGTCACCCCTGGTCTAATAGATCAGTGCTACTCAAAGTGGTGGTCCGCGGACAGGAATATGTCCGCGGATCATCAGCTGCAGGTCCGAAGAAATTATCAAGAAAGTAAATGAAATATAATCTTCCATTTGCACCCATTAATACTAACCCCAAAATATGTCAATTTTTTACAATAAGTACATACAATTATTTTTTAAATATATTTAATTCAATACTTATCAATTAATGTTTTGTTTGTTTTTTTGTGTTAATTTGAAATAGTTTCGAGTTTTGAACTTTCACATACATTTAAAATAAATCTTTTTAGATTTCTTACAACAGCATTCGGAACTTGCCATCTGCTGATGTAAAAAAATTCCGACTCAAAATAACAAACTATATTTAAATGAACAGATTAATAACTTATATTCAATTATGATGTCAATGAATTATTTAGTAAATTTTATGAATATTATAAATATTTAGTTTTTTTTTCAAATTAAAAAAAAATAGTTTTGAGCATATCGTTTTTTTTTATTGTTACAAACAGTCAAACAACATGAACTGATTTATTTAAAGTAGGGCTATTACTAATTAAAAACAATGTTCGCTTAATCGGAAAACAATTAATCGATTAATCGGATAACTTTTTATTAATTATAACACATATATCGATCCAACTATTTGTATCTGATATGCATCAATCTTTAGAGTTCACACAAAAATGTTGTAGATTTAAATGTAGCCCTCATGTAAGGGATTTTTTTAAAACTTAAACAAAACAACTTTCACATCGGCTGAGACTTTGCGCTTACAGGCTTGTTTGCCTGACATAATAAAAAAATTAGTTATTGATTGTACTTAAGAACTCTGCTGCCGGTCACTGTTGACAAGGTGTTGATACTTGAGCGGATGTTTGTTCTGAAGGTGGTACGTCAGCGATGTATTTGAACCTCGAAAAGCGTATTGTTTATGGCAGTGAACCGAACGCAGGAAATTCTGTCACTTTCGTCTACTTACCATCTGCAGTTACATGAAAAATAAAATGATTGCTCAACTTTCCGCTTAATGCTTAAATTTAACTGTGATGTCATTAGAAACCATCCATAAATGACGTCACTCGGTTTTGGACGATTTTTCACACACCCTACCCCCTCATCACACATCGTCACGAAAAGTTAGTCCCCCCTCCAAAATGACGCCACATATCTTTGCGCCCCCCCCCAAATGAAAGCCATTTTTCTATTTGAAAAAGAGCATGTTTCAAATCAATTTTTTGTCATTTAAGTATGTATTTAATGTTAGGCTGCACTCAAATGTCGTAACATGCGTGAAGCCAATGTATAACGTCATTAAAAAATTGTAAAAAAAAATATTTAAGTGTAACTTTTGTTTAAAGTTGCGCGTTTTGATGTGACGTCATATTTCTTAAACACCCCCTACCCCACGTCATACACCAATGTGTGACCCCCTTCCACCTAGGTGCGTGACATCATTTATCGACGGCCCTTTAGTCTGCACGTCTAAATAAATCTTAATAGGAGGGAAAAGTATGTAAGTAAAATATAACATAAATTATTTATAAACTTAAAAAGAAAGGCTATAAAGATTTTCTTAAAATTTGATCAATCAAATTAATTTTAATATATTAAAATTTTAACGCTTAATTGATTAATTAATTGTTAAATTCCGCAGCCCTAATTTAAAGTCTTAATGAAAACTAGTCTCCGTTTATTTCAATACGTATTCATAATAGCAGATCATGGGGGATAAAAGAGATGCCCCAAATTTTGGTGATTAGTTTACTTCAAACTACTCAAAATAAATCTGGACAAAAATAATAGCACATAATTATTATAGATATACCTCCGAAACTCAAACAATAGATTTGCACTATTATGTGTTGTAAAATGTAAACATTATAATTTTAAATTTTGTTTTCTTTTTTTCAAAACTTCAAAAATAGTAATAGAGAGAATGAACTTGATATTTGATACCGAAAAGATTGATTAAATATTAAATCCAACTTATACGTGGAAAAGAGAGGACCAATGGATATGTTCATAAAGAGAAGAAACATGAATGCTGAGCATCAAACTAACTCTGACTCTTCTTAACAATTAGATGATGGAAACATAAATGAAACAAAAGCTTCATTAGCGAAACGAATTCGTTCTAGCTTCACTTGAAAATATCATTCTTCGCATTTTTCAATTCAGTTTTGTAAATGTGGATGATGCTGGTATCCCGACACCTCACTGTATAGTGCAGCGATGTTCTATCGGATGTTCTCAGCATATTTTAATACGAAGTTAAGACGATAGTACATGTAAATGAACAATGAGCAATCAAGGCTTAAGATTATTCTTTTTAAAATTGTTTGGTGACAGAATGTGTATCCAGATATACATAAATAATAGCGAACAAAATGTGGGTGAGACTGCAATCAGGCTTGTAGATAAGTAGATGGATAACATGCAAACAAGGTATGAGTGAGCAATTTTTCTCTTTGGCTCTGGGTTCCACCCCAGCTAATTTTTAATTTCTTTACATTCGTTTTAGTTGTTTTTGTACTTTCTCTTCGTTGGAAAAGTCTCTTGGCCCAAACGTTCGCAGTATTGTGACGTCTTGTCAGGCTCACTCATACCTTGTTTGCATGTCACCAATCTACTTACATACATAAATAATGCAATTATATTTTCATCTATATGGGTGTGCAAATATGTACTATAGTTTGTAAGTGAGAAAGAACACTTTATCTTAAAATAATAATTTTTTGGCAACATCTGATGTGCATTACAATTTATTAGCCCGTAATCGCCGCACCTCAAAGCACCGGTACAATTATATTTTATCAATTGCGTTGTTTTTTGAGATAATGTAGGTGACAAGATAATATTGTATTTATTTCTTTTAAATTCTTTTGAACTATAATTTACAATACTGTGGGACATTTTGTTATTAACTTATGTTACTAAAACAAAATTCTTTTTAGTAACTTATAATTACGTTTAAAAGAAATTAAATTCAAATTATAATGTATATTTTAAATATTTTGTTTATATATACTTACAGTAACTATGATATTAATAAATTAAGGTTAATATATATTAATCTTTAACTATTTTTTTAATAGCTATACTTATATAATATATCTCACAATCTATTTATGTAAGTGGCACGTCACTTGACTTCGATCCCTAAATTTAGGGTTACAATGACAATGGATAACATAGAATTATTGCACGTGTCCGTTGTCACTAAATATAAAAAAATGAATATATTTTATGCTGTTTTTCGATTTCTAATGTTTCATAGGATTGGTAGCATTGAACGTAGGAAAAAAATCAACATAATTAGAATTAACTTTGTTACTCTCATTGAGACAGTCTAACTACTAATATTATTTTTTATTCACTGATAAAAATGAGGCCAAACATTCGACACCTTTTATTCTCAAGCAACATTTTTAGAAAACAATTCATAGTTCCAGCCCTTGACGATAAAGAACGTAGTTAGGTGAAGTAAAGTATTTTCAGCCCAACACCATCAAGACCAGTGGACAGTGATTTAGCTTTTCAAATTTGTTAGATCAGTGCTTCTCAAAGTGGTGGTCCGCGGACCGGTGCCGGTCCGTGGGCCATCCGCTGCCGGTCCGCAGATGTTCTCAAAAAAAGGACAGAAAAAAATTGTCAGTGCAGGGAGAATAGTGCACCGGTCCCTGGTGCAATGGAAAAAATTCCTGCCGGTCCGTCTTACTAAAACATTTGAGAAACACTGTGTTAGATGACATGTAGCATTTTTTTTATAACTAACCGAATTCATTCCAAATGTTTGAGGGCTGAAGGCCGTGTGAGGGCTCATGTCGCTACCACGTCTGTAGAGGAAAAATAGTGTACCGGTCCCTGGTGCAATGGAAAAACTCCTGCCGGTCCACCATACTAAAAAGTTTAGAAGCGCTGTAATAGTTAGGTATTTCCTCTCGGGCCGCCGAAGACGGCACATAGGGCATGGATTTCCATTTACGACGATCCGTCGCCAATTGTATTAGGTCTTGATTATTTCTTAGACCCATGTTTGAGCTTTCTCTTTTGGTTGTTCTACGTAGGGTTTCCTTTGGTCTTCCTTGTTTTTTTGTTTTTTTTGCCTTTTGGTGTCCATATGAAGGCCTAACGGGGAAGTCTTCTCTCGTCCATTCGAAGAACATGACCGATATAATTCCAACGTCTTCTCCTAATAAAAGTTGACACATATTCTTGTTTGGTTTCTTCTCTTATTGTTTCATTTGATTTAAAATCACTCCATTTTATATTCAAAATCTTTCGGAGGCATTTGTTTTCGAAGGAAACTAATTTCTTTTCTATAGCTTGAGTGGATTTCCAGCTTTCGCATCCATATGTTAGTACAGGGATTACGCAAGAGTTGCATAGCCTAAGTTTTATATGTTTGCTAAGTGTCTTTGATCTCCAAATATTTGTAAGTTTGTTAAAAGCACTTGATGCCAACGCAATTCGAGTTATTTTCTCTGATGTTACATCTCCATCATATGACATTTTGCTTCCTAAGTAAGTGAAGTTGGTTACTTTCTCTATTGTTTGGTCATTAAGTATAATATCATTTGGTTGGTTGGTGAGGTCCACGATTTTTGTTTTGGTTGTGTTGATCTGTAATAGATGATCTGTAAAAGGTTTAGATAATAATAATGATAATTAAATAGATTCAATATTACTTGACTTCTCAAAAACATTTTGATAAAGTTCACCACACTAATAAACTCAAAAACTTAAATACTGTGGAATCTCGGGACCAGTACATCATTGGATCCAATATTTCCTTTTAGGTGGAGAGCAAACTTTAATTATTTTATCTATATCAACTCCAACAACGGTTTTTTTTCCTCAGGAGTTTCACAAGGAACTGTCCTAAGTAACATATACAACTTTATCTATATATATAAAAATCAATGTATGTATGTATGTATGTATGTATGCATGTCTGTTATAGCTGACTAAACCATTCATCCGATCGCCATGAAACTTTTGGAGACTTTTGAGTACGCTCCCGGGATGGAAATAGGCTACTTTTTTCAAAATTTAACACTCATGGGGCGCCGGGGGCCCATAATGAGAATTTTTTCTTATATGAGCTATATAAAAATTAGTTTAGGGGCTTAGCTGCTTGGAAAATGAATGGATCTTGACCAAACTTGGTACATAACAACTTGATAGCCTATATTAAAGTACCATATGGCATTGAACTCCTAATGTCCGTTCCTTCGGGGCCGGGGGGCTAAAATCGTTTTTTTTTGTAAGCGTTAAATAATTTATTCCCGTTATGATTTACACGATCTTGAAAAGCATTGACTAATATATCTATCATGATCCAGATTGAAATGAACAGGTATTTTAAAGTTAATTTCTTGCACCGATTGGGCCAGGGGGCCCTTAATGTTGTTTTTGCTAATCTTATTTATATATACCTATATATATATAAATCAAAGAATGTCTGTGTGTGTGCATGTCATTTATAGCTGACTAAACCATTCATCCGATCGTCATGAAATTTTTGGAGACTGTTAAGTACCTACCTGGGATGGTAACTGGCAACTTTGTTTTCTAAATTTAACACTCATGGGGCACCGGGGGGCCCATAATGTCATTTTTTGCTTATATGAGCTATATAAAAATTAGTTTAAGCGCTAGCTACTGTGTAAATTGTTGGATCTTAACCAAACTTTGTATATGACAACTTGTTTAATGTATTTTCCCCCATTCAATTTTTCACGATCTTGAGGAATATATCTATGAGGATACTTAATTAAATGAAAAGGTTTTTGAAATTTACATCTATCACCAAATGGGCCCAGGGGCCCTTAATTTCTTTTTTTCTTATATCTTCTATTATATATAAATCAAAGTATGTCATTTTTTGCTTATATGAGCTATATAAAAATTAGTTTAAGCGCTAGCTACTGTGTAAATTGTTGGATCTTAACCAAACTTTGTATATGACAACTTGATAGCCAATATTAAAATACTATAGAGCACTGAACAGAAAATAGTCATTCCTTTGGGGCTGGGGGCCAAAACATTCACATTTCTTAAACGTTTATGATTTTATTCACCATTCAGTCATTAACAATATTGACAAATAATGACACATGTATACAATATTATACAAATTGAAATGAACAGGAGTTTTGAACTTTATAAACTAATTTTTATATATATTATATAAGCAAAAAAAGACGTTAAGGGCCCCGGGGCCCATTCAGAGCAAAATATAAAGTTCAAAACCCCTGTTCATTTCAATTTGTATAATAATGGATACATGTGTCATTATTTGTCAAGATTGTTAATGACTGAATGGTGAATAAAATCTTAAACGTTTAAGAAATGTGAATTTTTAGGCCCCCAGCCCCAATGGAATGAATTTTAGCAGTTTAGTGCCGCATAGCATTTTAATATTGGGTATCAAATTATCATATACAAAGTTTGGATAAGATCCAACAATTTACACAGTAGCTAGCGCTTAAACTAATTTTTATATAGCTCATGTAAACAACAAATGACATTATGGGCCCCCGGTTCCCCAAGAGTGTTAAATTCCGGTGCCCCAAGAGTATTTGGTGATAGATGTAAATTTCAAAGACCTTTTCATTTAATTAAGTATCCTCATAGATATATTCCTCATGATCGTGAAAAATTGAATGGGGGAAAATGCATTAAACATATACGAAGAAAAGACATTTGGGGCCCCCGGCCCCGAGGGAATGGGCATTTGAAGTTATGTGCCCTATAGTATTTTAATATGTGCTACCAAGTTTTTGTATTCAAATTTTGGGTTAAATCCATTCATTTACTCAGTAGCTAACGCATAAACTAATTTTTATATATCTTATATTAGCAAAAAAAAGACGTTAAGGGCCCCGGGGCCCATTCAGTGCAAAATATAAATTTCAAAACCCCTGTTCATTTCAATTTGTATAATAATGGATACATGTGTCATTATTTGTCAAGATTGTTAATGACTGAATATTGAATAAAATCCTAAACGTTTAAGAAATGTGAATGTTTGGGCCCCCAGCACCAAAGGAATGACTATTTTCAGTTCAGTGCTCTATAGTATTTTAATATTCGCTATCAAGTTGTCATATACAAAGTTTGGTTAAGATCCACCAATTTACACAGTATCTAGCACTTAAACTAATTGTTATATAGTTTATATAAGCAAAAAATGACATTATGGGCCCCCGGTGCCCCAAGAGTGTTAAATTCCGGTGCCCCAAGAGTATTTGGTGATAGATGTAAATTTCAAAGACCTTTTCATTTAATTAAGTATCCTCATAGATATATTCCTCAAGATCGTGACAAATTGAATGGGGGAAAATGCATTAAACATATACGAAGAAAAGACATTTGGGGCCCCCGGCCCCGAGGGAATGGGCATTTGAAGTTATGTGCCCTATAGTATTTTAATATGTGCTACCAAGTTTTTGTATTCAAATTTTGGGTTAAATCCATTCATTTACTCAGTAGCTAACGCATAAACTAATTTTTATATTTATCTTATATTAGCAAAAAAAAGACGTTAAGGGCCCCGGGGCCCATTCAGCGCAAAATATAAATTTCAAAACCCCTGTTCATTTCAATTTGTATAATAATGGATACATGTGTCATTATTTGTCAAGATTGTTAATGACTGAATATTGAATAAAATCCTAAACGTTTCAGAAATGTGAATGTTTGGGCCCCCAGCACCAATGGAATGACTATTTGCAGTCCAGTGCTCTATAGTATTTTAATATTCGCTATCAAGTTGTCATATACAAAGTTTGGTTAAGATCCAACAATTTACACAGTAGCTAGCACTTAAACTAATTTTTATATAGCTCATATAAGCAAAAAATGACATAATGGGCCCCCGGTGCCCCATGAGTGTTAAATTTAGAAAACAAAGTTAACAGTTACCATCCCAGGTAGGTACTTAACAGTTTCCAAAAATTTCATGATGATCAGATGAATGGTTTAGTCAGCTATAAAAGACATGCACACACAAAGACATACTTTGATTTATATATATATAGGTATATATAAATAAGATTAGCAAAAACAACATTAAGGGCCCCCTGGCCCAATCGGTGCAAGAAATTAACTTTAAAATACCTGTTCATTTCAATCTGGATCATGATAGATATATTAGTCAATGCTTTTCAAGATCGTGTAAATCATAACGGGAATAAATTATTTAACGCTTACAAAAAAAAACGGATTTTAAGCCCCCCGGCCCCGAAGGAACGGACATTAGGAGTTCAATGCCATATGGTACTTTAATATAGGCTATCAAGTTGTTATGTACCAAGTTTGGTCAAGATCCATTCATTTTCCAAGCAGCTACGCCCCTAAACTAATTTTTATATAGCTGATATAAGAAAAAATTCTCATTATGGGCCCCCGGCGCCCCATGAGTGTTAAATTTTGAAAAAAGCAGCCTATTTCCATCCCGGGAGCGTACTCAAAAGTCTCCAAAAGTTTCATGGCGATCGGATGAATGGATTAGTCAGCTATAACAGACATGCATACATACATACATACATACATTGATTTTTATATATATAGATAAAGTTGTATATGTTACTTAGGACAGTTCCTTGTGAAACTCCTGAGGAAAAAAAACCGTTGTTGGAGTTGATATAGATAAAATAATTAAAGTTTGCTCTCCACCTAAAAGGAAATATTGGATCCAATGATGTACTGGTCCCGAGATTCCACAGTATTTAAGTTTTTGAGTTTATTAGTGTGGTGAACTTTATCAAAATGTTTTTGAGAAGTCAAGTAATATTGAATCTATTTAATTATTATTATTATTATCTAAACCTTTTACAGATCATCTATTACAGATCAACACAACCAAAACAAAAATCGTGGACCTCACCAACCAACCAAATGATATTATACTTAATGACCAAACAATAGAGAAAGTAACCAACTTCACTTACTTAGGAAGCAAAATGTCATATGATGGAGGTGTAACATCAAAGAAAATGACTGGAATTGCGTTGGCATCAAGTGCTTTTAACAAACTTACAAATATTTGGAGATCAAAGACACTTAGCAAACATATAAAACTTAGGCTATTCAACTCTTGCGTAATCCCTGTACTAACATATGGATGCGAAAGCTGGAAATCCACTCAAGCTATAGAAAAGAAATTAGTTTCCTTCGAAAACAAATGCCTCCGAAAGATTTTGAATATAAAATGGAGTGATTTTAAATCAAATGAAACAATAAGAGAAGAAACCAAACAAGAATATGTGTCAACTTTTATTAGGAGAAGACGTTGGAATTATATCGGTCATGTTCTTCGAATGGACGAGAGAAGACTCCCCCGTTAGGCCTTCATATGGACACCAAAAGGCAAAAAAAACAAAAAAACAAGGAAGACCAAAGGAAACCCTACGTAGAACAACCAAAAGAGAAAGCTCAAACATGGGTCTAAGAAATAATCAAGACCTAATACAATTGGCGACGGATCGTCGTAAATGGAAATCCATGCCCTATGTGCCGTCTTCGGCGGCCCGAGAGGAAATACCTAACTATTACAGCGCTTCTAAACTTTTTAGTATGGTGGACCGGCAGGAGTTTTTCCATTGCACCAGGGACCGGTACACTATTTTTCCTCTACAGACGTGGTAGCGACATGAGCCCTCACACGGCCTTCAGCCCTCAAACATTTGGAATGAATTCGGTTAGTTATAAAAAAAATGCTACATGTCATCTAACACAGTGTTTCTCAAATGTTTTAGTAAGACGGACCGGCAGGAATTTTTTTTTCCATTGCACCAGGGACCGGTGCACTATTCTCCCTGCACTGACAATTTTTTTTCTGTCCTTTTTTTGAGAACATCTGCGGACCGACAGGGGATGGCCCACGGACCGGCACCGGTCCGCGGACCACCACTTTGAGAAGCACTGATCTAACAAATTTGAAAAGCTAAAAATCACTGTCCACTGGTCTTGATGGTGTTGGGCTGAAAATACTTTACTTCACCTAACTACGTTCTTTATCGTCAAGGGCTGGAACTATGAATTGTTTTCTAAAATGTTGCTTGAGAATAAAAAGGTGTCGAATGTTTGGCCTCATTTTTTTTTATCAGTGAATAAAAAATAATATTAGTAGTTAGATTGTCTCAATGAGAGTAACAAAGTTAATTCTAATTATGTTGATTTTTTTCCTACGTTCAATGCTACCAATCCTATGAAACATTAGAAATCGAAAAACAGCATAAAATATATTCATTTTTTTATATTTAGTGACAACGGACACATGCAATAATTCTACTTTATTCATTGTTATTGTAACCCTAAATTTAGGGATCGAAGTCAAGTGGCGTGCCACTTACATAAATAGATTGTGAGATATATTATATATATATTGCTATTAAAAAAAATAGTTAAAGATTAATATATATTAACCTTAATTTATTAATATCATAGTTACTGTAAGTATATATAAACAAAATATTTAAAATATATATTTTAATTTGAATTCAATTTTTTTTAAACGTAATTATAAGTTACTAAAAAGAATTTTGTTTTAGTAACATAAGTTAATAATAAGATGTCCCACAGTATTGTAAATTATAGTTCAAAAGAATTTAAAAGAAATAAATACAATATTATCTTGTCACCTACATTATCTCAAAAACAACGCAATTGATAAAATATAATTGTACCGGTGCTTTGGGGTGCGGCGATTACGGGCTAATAAATTGTAATGCACATCAGATGTTGACAAAAAAATTATTATTTTAAGATAAAGTGTTCTTTCTCACTGACAAACTATAGTACCTATTTGCACACCCATATAGATGAAAGTATAATTGCATTATTTATGTATGTAAGTAGATTGATGACATGCAAACAAGGTATGAGTGAGCCTAGACCCCTCAGCCGGCGCCGCGCGCCGAATACGCCGCAAAAATTTCGTCCGCCAAAAATCCGCCGGAAAATATACGGCGCGCCGCATTAGCCGCCGTATTTGGTCCGCCATAAATCCGCCGAAAAATGAACGAGCCGCCGTAATTGTTTTCGTTAGTTTCATTGCGTTCCGTTTTAAGATGGATTGCATTTTTAGAATAACCGTCGCCGAAAGTGTGACAAAAATGAGTTATTTGTACAGCTTTTTTAAACCTAAATAATCATTGATACAGTTCTTGCTAGTTATCTTTTTCTTACAATCTTAATTTATAAATTACTTATTAAAATAAAAATTAATTAATTAATTAATTTAAGTTATCTTTAAGCTTTGTCGTCAATAGGCAATTTATTATTACTCAATTATGGCTCAACGATATTCTACTAGCAGAAAGATAAACCTAAATTAATTGTTTCAATTAACTAGATACTAGTTAAGACAATAACTGATGATTTTTAAGGGTGATCCTGAAGTTTGAGCACGTAATTTTTTTCACTGCGAATTTTAATTTTCTCGTGAGAACTTTCATTTTTAATTTATTAAATGCATTTATATAGATCTATGTCATATTTTAGTTATTATAGCGCTAATTTGTAAGGCTTTTTAATTTATAAGGCTTTTTCGGCCATTGACGCTACATAATCGGAGTAGGATACATCATCTTTGTTTATCTAGCACCCTGCTAGCCAGATTTTGTTTACCTGGAACGACCCATGCTAAAATACATTTACTGACTGAAGATGTTTTTTTTTAAAAGTTTCATTCATCTATTTTAAGATTCTTAGAAGATCAATAAATATTATAATGAAATTTACATTTTTTATTTCCTTACTAGATGTTTGATTCTTTTTTGTTTGTTTTTAAGCGAGAAAATTTCATGTTGCCTCTAGCTGTGACAACCCAGCAAGTAGGGTGCTAGATAAACAAAATGGATGTATCCTACTCTTCTCTGATTATGTAGCGTCAAGGGCCGAAAACAGCCTTATACATTAAAAAGCCTTACAAATTAGCGCTATAATAGCTGAAATATAACATATATAAATGAAAGTTCTCACGAGAAAATTAAAATTCGCAGTGAAATAATATACGTGCTAAGACTGCAGGATTACCTTTTTACGTTACACCATTTCTAATGTACTCTAGGTGAAATCAAATGTCAGCAAATGTCATCTAAACCGGGAAGAGAGGCAGTTCATTAAAAACCTACAAGTAAAACCTAAACCACCTATCCTACATGGAAATTCTAAAGCACAAAGCTGGAAATATTTTGGTGGCCTGTTCTCTGCTAATGGGAGAAATGTAGACGAAGCTCAAGTTTATAAGCTGTGTCTCACTGCTCAGCAGTCATTGGGTGACAAGGGTCAATTTAAAAAGTAACCAATTTTGCCGAAATTACATCAAGTGGCAATATGAATCTTCACTTAAGTGTTAAGCACAATGTGTCAGTACAAAGTCAAGAAAAGTCGAATGAAATTTTGGGATATTTCCGTAAGTATGGAAAAGGCAACAGTCAATGCCAGGCAACATCAAGTCATGAACTAACAAGAGATATCGTTATCTGGTTCTGTAGAGAATTGCTTGCCTTTGAACATGTGGCTAAAGATGGTTTTGTTGACTTCTTCAAAATTAATTGCCAATCTCTTAACATACAGCCACCTGTAACACTTGCTTGAACAGCCCTAGTTTACGAATATTTCGTAATCAGTCGAAAATCAGCTGCAAATGTCAATTTACGGACAAATCCGGCTAATCCGGATATCAGCCGAAAAAAATTTCAGCCAGCCGAAATGTTAAAATCCGGCTAATCTGGATATCAGCCGAAAAATTATGTCAGCCAGCCGAAATGTAAAAAAAAATTCGGCTGGCAGGTCTAAGTGAGCCTGACAAGACGTCACAAAACAGCGAACGTTTGGGCCAAGAGACTTTTCCAACGAAGAGAAAGTACAAAAACAACTAAAACGAATGTAAAGAAATTGAAAATTAGCTGCGGTGGAACCCAGAGCCAAAGAGAAAAATTGCTCACTCATACCTTGTTTGCATGTTATCCATCTACTTATCTACAAGCCTGATTGCAGTCTCACCCACATTTTGTTCGCTATTATTTATGTATATCTGGATACACATTCTGTCACCAAACAATTTTAAAAAGAATAATCTTAAGCCTTGATTGCTCATTGTTCATTTACATGTACTATCGTCTTAACTTCGTATTAAAATATGCTGAGAACATCCGATAGAACATTGCTGCAACTGATACAGTGAGGTGTCGGGATACCAGCATCATCCACATTTACAAAACTGAATTGAAAAATGCGAAGAATGATATTTTCAAGTGAAGCTAGAACGAATTCGTTTCGCTAATGAAGCTTTTGTTTCATTTATGTTTCCATCATCTAATTGTTAAGAAGAGTCAGAGTTAGTTTGATGCTCAGCATTCATGTTTCTTCTCTTTATGAACATATCCATTGGTCCTCTCTTTTCCACGTATAATTTGGATTTAATATTTAATCAATCTTTTCGGTATCAAATATCAAGTTCATTCTCTCTATTACTATTTTTGAAGTTTTGAAAAAATGAAAACAAAATTTAAAATTATAATGTTTACATTTTACAACACATAATAGTGCAAATCTATTGTTTGAGTTTCGGAGGTATATCTATAATAATTATGTGCTATTATTTTTGTCCAGATTTATTTTGAGTAGTTTGAAGTAAACTAATCACCAAAATTTGGGGCATCTCTTTTATCCCCCATGATCTGCTATTATGAATACGTATTGAAATAAACGGAGACTAGTTTTCATTAAGACTTTAAATTAGGGCTGCGGAATTTAACAATTAATTAATCAATTAAGCGTTAAAATTTTAATATATTAAAATTAATTTGATTGATCAAATTTTAAGAAAATCTTTATAGCCTTTCTTTTTAAGTTTATAAATAATTTATGTTATATTTTACTTACATACTTTTCCCTCCTATTGAGATTTATTTAGACGTGCAGACTAAAGGGCCGTCGATAAATGATGTCACGCACCTAGGTGGAAGGGGGTCACACATTGGTGTATGACGTGGGGTAGGGGGTGTTTAAGAAATATGACGTCACATCAAAACGCGCAACTTTAAACAAAAGTTACACTTAAATATTTGTTTTTTTACAATTTATTTAATGACGTTATACATTGGCTTCACGCATGTTACGACATTTGAGTGCAGCCTAACATTAAATACATACTTAAATGACAAAAAATTGATGTGAAACATGCTCTTTTTCAAATAGAAAAATGGCTTTCATTTGGGGGTGGGGGCAAAGATATGTGGCGTCATTTTGGAAGGGGGGACTAACTTTTCGTGACGATGTGTGATGAGGGGGTAGGGGTGTGAAACATCGTCCAAAACCGAGTGACGTCATTTATGGATGGTTTCTAATGACATCACAGTTAAATTTAAGCATTAAGCGGAAAGTGAAGCAATCATTTTATTTTTCAGCTAACTGCAGATGGTAAGTAGACGAAAGTGACAGAATTTACTGCGTTCGGTTCACTGCCATAAACAATTCGCTTTTCGAGGTTCAAATACATCGCTGACGTACCACCTTCAGAACAAACATCCGCTCAAGTATCAACACATTGTCAACAGTGACCGGCAGCAGAGTTCTTAAGTACAATCAATAACTAATTTTTTTATTATGTCAGGCAAACAAGCCTGTAAGCGCAAAGTCTCAGCCGATGTGAAAGTTGTTTTGTTTAAGTTTTAAAAAAATCCCTTACATGAGGGCTACATTTAAATCTACAACATTTTTGTGTGAACTCTAAAGATTGATGCATATCAGATACAAATAGTTGGATCGATATATGTGTTATAATTTTTAAAAAATTATCTGATTAATCGATTAATTGTTTTCCGATTAATCGAACATTGTAAATTTCAAAAACCTTTTCATTTAATTAAGTATCCTCATAGATATATTCCTCAAGATCGTGAAAAATTGAATGGGGGAAAATACATTAAACATATACGAAGAAAAGACATTTGGGGCCCCCGGTCCCGAAGGAATGGACATTTGAAGTTATGTGCCCTATAGTATTTTAATATGGGCTACCAAGTTTTTTAATTCAAATTTTGGTTTAGATCCACTCATTTATTCAGTAGCTAACGCATAAACTAATTTTATATATCTTATATAAGCAAAAAAATACGTTAAGGGCCCTGGGGCCCATTCAGTGCAAAATATATAGTTCAAAACCCCTGTTCATTTCAATTTGTATAATAATGGATACATGTGTCATTATTTGTCAAGATTGTTAATGACTGAATGGTGAATAAAATGTTAAACGTTTAAGAAATGTGAATGTTTGGGCAACCAGCCCCATAGAAATGACTATTTGCATTTCAGTGCTCTATAGTATTTTAATATTTGCTATCAAGTTGTCATATACAAAGTTTGGTTAAGAGCCAGCAATTTACACAGTAGCTAACGCTTAAACTAATTTTTTATATAGCTCATATAAGCAAAAAATGACATTATTGGCCCCCGGTGCCCCATGAGTGTTAAATTTAGAAAACAAACTTAAGAGCCTATATTACCATAGGGCACTGAATTCTTAATTTTTCATTCCTTCGAAAAAGTCTTTTTACTGAACTTTAATCATTGTATTCCCTATTCAATTTTACACGATATTGAGGAATATAGCTTGAGTACAATGGCAATAAAAACTATAATATCACTCATTTTGGGGCCGGGGCCCTTAATATCGTTTCTTCTTTTGTACGCTATGAAACTTGGATTTTTTTTCACACTTCCATGAAGGTTTCTTCAGAATTGTTTTTAAACATACCACTCATTGGTTTCTTTAAATTTATTCCTTTTTACTTTGATCGTTGCAACGCACGACGGGTCTGCTAGTATATATATATATATATAAATCAATGTATGTATGTATGTATGTATGTATGTATGTATGTATGTATGTATGTATGTATGTATGTATGTATGTATGTATGTATGTATGTATGTATGTATGTATGTATGTATGTATGTATGCATGTCTGTTGTAGCTGACTAAACCATTCATTCGATCGCTATGAAACTTTTGGAGACTTTTGAGTTACGCTCCCGGGATGGAAATAGGCTACTTTTTTTTCGAAATTTAACACTCATGGGGCGCCGAGAGCCCATAATGTTATGTTTGCCTTACATGAGCTATATACAAATTATTTTAAGCGTTAGCTACTGTGTTAATTGATGGATCTTAACTAAATTTTGTATATAAAAACTTGACAGCCAATATTAAATTACTATAGGGCGATAAACTCCTAATGTCCGTTTCTTCGGGCTAGGGGCCAAAAATGCCTTTTTTTCTTAAAACTTTTAATAATTTATTCCCCAATAATTTATTAACGATCTTGAAAAATAATGATAAAAGCATCCACTATTATCCATATTGAAAGGAACAGGTGTTTTGAACTTTATGTCTTGCACAAAATGGGCCCTGGGGCCCTTAATGTCGTTTTTTGCTAATATGAGCTATATAAAATTCAGTTTATCTGTTTGCTTCTAAGTAAATGAATGGATCTTAACCAAACTTTGTATTAAAAAAACTTGGTATCCCATATTAAATACGTAAGGGCACTGAACTTCTAATGTCAATTTCTTTGGAGCCGGAGGCCTGAAATACATTTTTTTTTGTATCTGTTTAAGATGTTTTTCCCATTCACGTTAAAACGACCTTGAGAAATATATGCATGATGAAACTGAATTACAAGGAACAGGTTTTTTTAAATTGACACCTTGCACGGGATGGGCCCTGAATCCCTAAATTTCTTCTTCTATATATATAAAAAATGAAAGTTTGTGTGTGTGTGGGTGTGGTGTGTGTGCGTGTGTGCATGTCCTTTATAGCTGACTAAACCATTCACCCGATCGTCATGAAACTTTTAGAGACTGTTTTTTTCGTTTTTTTCTAAATTTAAAACCCATGGGGCACCGGGGGCCAATAAAGTTTTTTTGTGTGCAAATATGAGCTATATAAAAATTAGTTTAAGCGTTAGCTAATGTATAAATTTGATGGATCTTAACCAAAATTTGTATATAAAGCCTTGACGGCCAATATTAAAATACTATACGGCAGTGAACTCCTAATGATCATTCCATCAGGCTTGGGGGCCCAAAATGACTTTTTTTCTTAAACGTTAAAGATTTTATTCCCCATTCAATTATAGCGATCTTGAAAAATAATGATAGATGTATCCATTATCATCCATATTGAAATGAACGGGTGTTGTGAACTTTATATCTTGCCCTGAATGGGCCCTGGGGCCCTTAATGTCATTTTTGCTTATATGAGCTATATGAAAATTAGTTTTTTTCGTTAGCTATTGAGTAAATGAATGGCTCTTAACCAAACTTTGTATGCAAAAACTTGGAAACCCATTTTAAAATACTTAAGGGCACTGAACTTCTAATGTCAATTTCTTCGGGGCCGAGGGCCCCAAATGTCTTTTTTCGTATATGTTTTTCCTATTCACTTTTTAAAGACCTTGAGAAATATATCCACTATGAAACTGATTTAAAATGAAGAGGTTTTTGAAATTGACATCTTGCACTGAATGGGCCCGGTGGCCCTTTAATTTCAGTTTTCCCTCCTGTATTAGTTATATGAAAATTAGTTTCAGCGTTAGCTTATGAGAAAATAACTGGATTTTTGACCAAACTTAGTATATAAAAACTTCTCCTAATGTCATTCCCTCGGAGCTGGGGGCCCCAAAAGTCTTCTTTTTTTTTACTGCACGTTAATAATTGTATTCCCTATTAAATTTTACACGATTTTGAGAAATATAGCTTGAGTACAATGGCACTAAAAATTAAATTATCCCTCGTTTTGGGACCGGGCCCTAAATATCGTTTCTTCTTTTGTAAGCTATTTAATTATTAATTTATTTATCCGTTTGCTATGAAATTTTGACTTTTGCAAACTTCCGCGAAAGTTTCTGGCAGAATTTTTTTTAAAAACATTCCACGCATTGGTTTCTTGAAATGTTTTCATTTTTACTGAGATCGTTGCAACGCACGACAGGTCTGCTAGTTTATTTATATAAATGATTTACCCAACAGCATCCCAGGAGTAACAAAAAAGGTTATTTGCTGATGATTATATATATAATATATAGAGCATTTAAAACAGAACAAGATAGCAAAATCTTACAGAAAGACATAAATAAAATGTGAAACTAATTGGAAAAACAACTAATCCAAAGAAAAGATGAAAAATAATACACACAAAAAAATAAAATATAATATTATAAATTAATTCTAGCTTGGAAATAAAACACATAGATGATTTAATCAGTGGCTAAGCGAGAGGGAACAAGGGAGGCAAAAGCCCCTGGCGTCACATAGTTAGGGGCAGCCATTTCCTCGTAGTTAGTTAGCTTCTACGTATGAAAATAATTATTTTAAAGGAAGTGGAGCGTTTTATCAAAATAAACTAAAAACAAGAAATTAATATTTTAAAAAATAAAGGAACGATCTTAAAATACGTGAACGTTTCTATTGCCTAAACTTAAAACTCCATATTTAATCATATTATATTAAAAAATTCTTCGGAAACTAATACTAATGTACAGAAAACCAAGAGATTGTTACAATACTACTTGTAATAACGATGTGTTGGTACCTTAATGGTAATTGATTACCTGACAGATGCTTCTGTTGAAGAAGCGAAAATTATTGTATCCGATCAATGTCAAACATGAGCCAATCGAATGCCCCGGGCGGCACTTTGTTCTTTTACTTTTATGCTTATTAGCTTCTAAAAATGGAAAACGGTGAAATAAAGTTTGAACAATTGAAATAAAAGCCAAAATAAAGATTCATTTTTTTTTAAAACGAATGATCTATCTTAATATATGTGATCGTTTCTAACGCCAAAACTTCAAACTCCACATTGGATATAAACTATTCTGATGCTAATGACACTGAACTGAAAAACCAAGAGGCTGAAGTAGTGTAAGATCATGAAACTGATGTGCTGGTACCTATATCTCGGGGTTCGGGAAACTTATTGCCTGAAAGAGCCATAAACACCACATATTTTGAAAAGTAATTCTGTAAGAGCCATACATTATGCTTAAAACTAAAAATTCAAGTAAATGTGTGCATTTTGTATAATTTCAACACTAAAACTACAATAATAATGTATGTGAATGCCTTTTAATAACATTGTCATGTTGTTTTTTTAATATGCAATTAAAATGTTCATCAAAGGAGCCTGAATAAACTTTTTTTTTAAAATAAATAATCGAACATTTGTCTGAGAGCCGGATCAATAGAGCGACATCTGGCTCGCGAGCCATGGTTTCCCGACCCATGCTATAACGGATTCAAGTTTGTCAGACGCTCATCTTGTAGAAGCGAAAATCGCTGTATCCGTTAAATTCAAACAACCAATTAAACTTCAACAACATATATTATCTATATCACAGAAGATACTCCTATGCAGAAGATTTAAAATTGCGTATTACGCTTATCCATAGATGGACTAAATTATTATAAATAAATAAATTTCCTGTACGTACAGATGACAAATTACTATACATGTAATTGCAGTGACACTGATAAAGTGTCCAAAATTTTAACATTATCTTCTCTAAATTAGATACGGATCAAAATAGAGATGAGGTGGGGTAACGCGAGAATGATTTTAACGTAAACTATTTGAAAACTGTTTGCACAATTAAGGGGCTTCATCTCCTTCTAAATCATGGTTATTTTGATTTTAATCTTTCGATTTGTAGAATACACAAAAAGAAGGAATGAAAATGGCTCATCTAATGGAATTAATAACTGGCATAAAATAAATACCGAAATAGCCACTCAGGAATCAAGTGCTTTACATTCGCAAAGTTTTTGCAAATGGAAGGCATCGGAGACCAGACTTAAAAACAATAGGCCATTTAACAAGTTTTTGCAGCAACAAAAAACAAAGTAACACGAAATTTGTTAGAATGTCTGGCATTAATAAATGATGGCAAAATAGAATTAGAGAGGATAATATAGGCAATAGCATGGAACTGATGTATCTGCTTGCAAAGTACGGTCCAGTGCTAAGAAGACTTCATGTAAAATGGGTTTTAAAAAACATGTCACCTCAAATTCAAAATGAGTTCAAAGAACTTTTAAGGGAAACAGTTCGCCAAAAATTATCTTTCAGCTGCAAGATACCAAATATCATTGTCTTTTATTCAATACCTCTTCAGATATTTTACATAAAGATCAAACAGTTTTAAGTGTGTGATATGTTTAGACTGAAATCAGTCAGTTGGGGTAGAATCTATCAAAGATTTCATTGAAACAAAAAATGAATCTGTTTAAGACAAAATTTCTGAAATGATTTTAAGTCAGTTTAAATCTGATTGTCCTAAAATGCAGGACTGCATAGGCCCAAAGAGTGTCACTAATTCTTCATGACTGGAAGGTATACAAGTAGATATATAACATGTAAACAGGACATGTATGAGTATGAGTGGGAAAAGACGTCTTGAAAACAACGAACTTTTCGGCAAAGACCATTCTTCGACGAACAAATATCACAAAGAACAAACAAAACGGATAATAAAACAACCCCGTTAAAAAAAAGCAAAGTTTTTGACTATAAATCCCTTATATATGAGACATAACTAAAAGTATTGATTATGTGCAAACGCGACAAACATTTACAGACTGAAACCGAAATTATCTCCCCTGGCTTTAAAACTGGGGGAAGGGGGAGGGGGTGTGGACATGGACGGGTGGCGTAAACGCGTTAACTCAACTCCAGGTGGTTTACCTGGTTGAAACACGAGATGTGTTCACCGGTGACTGGCGTGAAGTCAACTGACCCGTAAAATGTAAACGATAGCTACCGCTACATATAGTCTTTATAGATAAATTTAAAATGCATTAATTTAATTACGGTACGTTCGATCGATCTGAAATTTTGATACGATGCATTGTTAGGTGACACGGGTCCGTGAGCTAAATTTCAGCTCGATGGCTTCACGGGAAGTGGGTCATTTGTTACTTTTGTTTTTCCGCGGGCCCAAGACAGAGACGGCGGTGAAGTTAATATAAGGGATTTAAAAAGAAATTAAAACAAAGCTGCGTTTAGATCCAGAGCCAACGAGAGCAATAGGAGGAAGACATTAGTAAGAGCTGTAGTAAATAGGTAAATTAGTAAATAGGAACGGATGGAGTGGGCAGCGGGCGTGTTGAATCATCTAGTATGTAAGCGTAAATAAAACATTCAACCCATGTGGTGCAAGGGTCCCATATTCTTGGATAAGTCTATTCTCCAGACTGACCACGTGGGTGTAGCTGTTCTCGGTGCTGTGTCCGTGCAGGAGGGGGGGGGGGGGAAAAACCATTGGCTGGTGACTGACAGGGTGCATCGAGCGCAGCCATGCATCGGCCCTCCGACGTCACACGCGATCCATATTATTGTATGGATCATCATCACGTAATGACATGGAGACACTGACATTGAGGATATAGGGGACACTGACATTGGAATAGTGGACACAACCCTCGGAAGCAAGCGACACAGGTCTTGTGTGACATTCTGCTAACGTACATGCTACGCGTATTACGACGTTAGGGAAGGGAGCGCCAAACCCTCATCCTCTCCGTGTCATACCAAGATGTATTTAGAGGAGCAGCCTCTTGAACCACAATTGGTGTACGATCAGTGTCTTCTCAAAACTTTTTCAGATAATTTGCGGACAGTGGCAAGGAATTTTTCCATTGCACCAGGGACCGTGTGAACCTGTATTTTCCCTCTGTTCTGACGTGGGTTTGAGCAGAAATGGTACTACCCTTCACTCCTTGTGGGTTGAACTTCTTATTGCTGGTGCACGACCCGGACTTCACATTGTACCATGAGAGTATGGGCCCACGGGACCACTCGGCCATCAACATGACATATGTGTGGACAAGTCCGCGGACCACCAATCGCAATAGAGAGTAGCAGGACATGACTGTGGTGCACTTAGGAGATCAACGTATATGTGGGCTGGGTTGCGCGAAAGAACACTAAGCCATGTTCCCAAAATCATAAAAATCCTCTCTATGGGGGAGAACTCTATATGTCCGGTGGACCTCTGTCACCTTTCCTGGGTGACAAAGGGACAGTTTTTGAGCAACTGATGGCTTCCGGATGTGACACTACCGGCATGGTTTTTGTACCATCATTATGGGGTGATTGCAGGGTCCTAGTAGCCAGAGAAGTAGGAAATATTAGTTCCACATTTTGGTCCAAGTAATGGGTACATGGGAACGTCGAGGTTTGTGTTACCTGATCGCCGTGGGTTTGATTGTCTTCTCCTTGACTACCGCAAAGATAGCAAATAAGGGTGAGGCGAGAAATAGTGTAGTTTGCAAGTTCTCAGTGGGCTCGTGAGCAGAAAAAGGTTCGAAAGTGTCAACGCACTGTAAGCGGTAATATTTTTCTCATAAGATGTATTGTGTTTGGGCCTGTTATATACTAGAGAACCAGTTCTGTAAGTGTTCTTTAATTTAACTGTCGACGTATATCAAAGTGGAATTGAGCAAGGTCAGATGTGGGTTCATAATAGCGAGTTTTTTCGGCACTATGTCTATAAGGTGCTTAAATTTAAATGATGTGACCCAGAGACTGCTTAGTTTTGGCCCGGATATGTATCAACATTTGTATGAATTACACCAGGACTTTGACTAAGATGCTCCGGACTGAGCATGGTTGGGTGGGGGTCCCGTGTGTGTGGATGAGTAAAAAATCATGTGAACAAACGAGTTAATCTTGGTGGCAGGGGGGAGAGGGGGTTCCGGCCATGTGTGACGTATCACACTCATAGAGTTTTCAATCCTGTTATATGTGAATTTTCAATTATTTTGTTAATAAGAAAGAATACACACTTGAATGTTATTGTCTGATGTTCCAAAAGTAGTGTGGACGTACTTTAGGGATACCTAAAGTAGTGGCAAGGTGGGGTTTCCTGATGACATATTTGTATTAAGTAGTGAGATTGCTAGTCGAAATTGGGGTTTAGGAGTGTGTAAAATGAATTTGGGTAGTCTTTTAATGGAGTTTCATGCTGTTCTTTACTACTCAATTATTTTAAAAAATGCTGCTTAAGAATCACTAGATATTTAGTTTTCTTTTAAAATTCGCGATCCATATGATTAAGCTAATTGTTTTGTACAAGGCTTGGTGTTGAAAAAATGGCTAGATTCCAACTTGACACGTCAAATTGTGCAGATAGGTTATAGGCGTAAGTTTTAAAAATATAAACAAAGTATTTCCTGAAGAATATTGAATGGTTGTTCTGTTTGCGAATTATTTATATTGTTCTTATCTCTATTGTTACGTAAAAACGGTAAAAGTTGGACGTATTTTTGTCAATTCAGTATTACATTACTTTTTTTTAAATTCCGTTCTTTCAATTATTCACCATATTTTACCGAAAAAAAAGGGCGCTCGCTGAGAATTTGTTAACGCTTGTGGTTTTGGTTAAATGCGGGGGGTGAGGGTGGTACTATTGCGGGGCCGTGGCGCAACTCCTTTGTCGTCGATGCTAAACACCTAGGGTTCTGTCTAATGGCTGCTGAAAAAATAATTCCACGCTTAGCCGTTGAAATGTACATACAACGTTATATGATCGCAAAGTTCCCTGATTTATACATAAGTTAAGGATTTATAATTATAAAAATAACACTTGTTTACCTTTTTAATTGAAGTGCCCATTCATTGGTCAGAACAAACTAAGCAACAACAATGATTGTGTCTCGAATCTTTCCGTCTGGAATGATGTTAATGGGGTTGCCAGTTTTTCCTGTTACGATCTGCAAACCAAACTGGAGATAGATAGAGACCACCAAACGGCGAACTAAGCTTATATGATCAGTAGGATAAGAGGGATTTCTTAGTATTTCGAGTATTCGGACTATAGAGAATAGTTTACTGTCTCACGTTACTTTATCTCCATTTCCTAACAGTTATCTGTTTAACAGGCTGATTATTTGGTCATAATCTAATGAAATCCATTGTGTGCCTGACAGATTAGGTTGTTGTGTACATTGGTAAATATGGGGGTAGTTAAATTAATTGTGTATCAGAAATAAGTGAGTTGACAGTTTGTATTAGATGAGACAGGAGAACGACTGAAGGTGAGTGTGTGGATTTTCCTGAGCCTATTATACAATGTGTGACGTGCAAACGGTGTTTTATATTAAAATTTTAATTAATTTTTTTGAGCTTGAAGTAATAAACAACATTTTTTGTTGGTATGCAAAGGTATTGGACCTTGAAAGTGTGTGTCATGACTTTTAATGTTGTAGTTGGGGAGGGGTGCAATAAAGAGGAAAGGGTCTGTTTTCTGTTACTGGCTGAGAGCTGAGATGATTGGAACAGCGACAATGGTTTTTGTGACAGTGGTTAGGGATGGTGATGATACGGTTTATAATAATAGTCATTGTATTAATAATGTTGTAGGAGTGATTGCGCACTGTATGGATAGCCCTTAGCCTTGTGCTTACAAAAGTAGCTCGCCCCCTTTACTTGGTCTTTCCATCTTAAGCTGAGTAATTAGTAGGTCTGCAGATCCTTAATACAAGTTGCGCTAGCTATTCACAATGTAGGGTGTGGCGTTGCTTCAGGTCTGACTGCAGCTGTCTTTAGAGTAGAACATTTTTCAGGGTGCTGGTTCATTCTCATTCTCAGTGTCATTTATAATTTGGCTGCTAAAGTGTGTGCAGTTGAGTTTTTCTCTAGTTGTTGCAATGACGTTTTGGGCACTGTGAGATAACAGGTACTAGAGTACAAGAATGCAGATCATATCCGAGTACAGATCCTAACCTTTTTCTGTAGTTGAGAAGTAGGGGGTTTAGAGAAAATCCGAATTCTGAGTGATTGGAAACAAATATATGACACTATGGGTACCGATCACCGTACATATCCAGAGGTCTCTCTTAGATGATTATACTGGCGATAACTTATCAAGAGCACAAGTTAATTTGTGTTGTAATTACATACTGTGAAAGAATCTTATATCATAAGCAAATTACCGCTTGTTCGTATTTATTAATAGATTGGTTTGAATATGTATCAGTTGATTGGATAAGATAAGAGCGCGCAAGAGATCCTATTTGTTTACGCGGTAGAAAAGCTCATAGTCTAAAGAGTCGCATAAGTCACAGATGACGCTTTTATAGAAAACGATCTCGTACCCCCCAAGAGAACTCTAAAACACATCACCGGATGCGTTTGAAAACGAGGGACCCCTAGGTCTTTAAAGGACTAGCGAAACTAATTAATGGTGTGCTTTATAATAGTCGATCAGCTTCGATCTACAAGTTGTTTCGATGTGAAGATCTGTTTGACAGTTCAGTAACTCACAGGGATAAATGATGCGCTAGGGGAACATTCAAAAGTGAGGACTGACTGATCAAGGCGTATTGGGAGGTATAACATAGTCAATGAATCTTGTGTTTTAACTTGCGCAATCAGTCATGCACTAATATAGTATTTATAATGAGGTTCAGTTTTCAGAGGGTAATGATAGTTGTTAAGGGTAAAGTTATTAACATTAAATTATTTTGTGTTTTGATGAAGCAATCGTGACATTCATAGTAGCAGTCTAGATTGTAATGTTTGGGGTGTTTTTCATTAACATAAATACGGTTATTCATTAAACGTGTATTAGGCGTTGCGTTATGGATCATATCTATACATAGTTAATTGTTTTGAGTTAGAAGGTAAGTGCTTGTAAATAATTTGGATCGTGAACTATATTTTATCTTGTTGATTAAAATTATTAAGATACATGAATAGTGGGCGAAAATGACTGAGTAACATGAAAGATATTTCGAAAATTTCTTCGTTAGTTAATAAGAACTGATAAATAAAAACGTAGCAATGTATATAAATTATTTGCGATAAAGGACTCCACTACTCTGTATTTCAAAGACTTTGTTTGTCGTAATGCGTTCTAATGAGCAAAAAAATTGACATGCTGAAGTAAAGAAGTTGCTGTGAATTCTAGGATAAATACGTACAGTATGGTGTATCGTATGCTGGTTAATGTTGATTAATTTCACTCAGAATTTAATGTTGCGATAATTCTTTTTCTTTCTGTGTTATCTTGATTATGATTAGCGGGACGTTACATCGCGATGCGAGATTTTTTAACAGTAATGCAAAGCCATTGCATGTAGTCCGGATTGATTGAATGACAAATAGTGATTATGCGCTAATTAGAACAAGAAGAAGTTTTATGGGTAGCTGTTTTTAGTATTGCATCAGTCATCCACTCAATAAGAACATATTTCGTATGCCGTAGAGGAGAGATGGAGATATATCAAGCTAGCAGTCTACTGAGAACGCCTAGTGTAGAAGCGAAAAAAAATTATGTGTGTAGGGAAAATCAGATGATACCGAATGCGGCATACATGATGTATGGTGTCTTATATTCTTTTATAATTCAATATGTTAGAACAAGAAGTGATAACAATGAGCTCGAGAATTTTCTCGTATTATACTTAACCTAATGGATGACAAATGGAATTTAACGTAAAGTAATGACTCTAAGATGTACAACTGCTGTATTGTACCGATGTGTTCAGATACTGTATACTCGCTGCAAGAAAAATTTTCGTTATATAATACTGCGTATGTAAACCACCATCGTATGCTAAAGAAGCTATTCAAGCACCACTTTGGTGTGTCAATCAAATAGTATCCTTACTATTGGTAATTTTGTCACCTTGGAGTGACTGTTCGTAATCGATGTTTTATTGAAAGAAGAAGAAGACTAGCAGAACCTTTTTATATGCTGTTCCGTATCTAAAAGCTAACTTTTATAGACTGCCAGTAGATAACTGTATATGTTCTGTTTGTTTGAGAAAAAATAGTGAATGACACGTGCACGGTCAAATTGAATTATCTCAGCATTGTCGGGAATCTCTGCAGTAGTGAACAGCGCAATACATGTATCTGTTTTTTGGTATTTCAATTTTTTTTTTTACTATTAAAAAACAACGGTGAGTGCATGACCATGCTCTTGCAAGTCTTAATGAAAAATTTCATTCAACAGTTATGACTCTATGTGGAGATGTAATTCTTTTAAATATTATGTGATTCTGGGACCCAACATGTTAATTTTGTTTTATGATTTTTTGAAAAACTTATTGCTATCGTGGCGTAGTTGTGAAAGGAGCTGCTCCATACGATGATGAATAATAAATTGGTTTACGTTCCACTTGAAAAATTGAGCGATGTAAAGTATGAACGAATATAATGCTATTTTGTCTTTGATTGAGACTCTATACATAGAAGAAAAGATGTGTGTGTGTACAATAATTATATGTTTGTATATGTAGTGTGATAAGCAATGTAATACACGAGATTTATTCAATATGTATATGCTAATTAATTAGAACTGTTGTATGAGCAAAAGTGTATCTCAAATTGACCAGCAAAATATGTTATAGGATAAATTATGACTTTACAAACAAAACGCAGACAGATGGGTTTGTCAGACTTTAATGTATACAAGTTTGTCTCTTCTGTGTGTCTGGGGGGTAGTATAAAATAAAGTTTGTCAAGATTTTTGTTGAGACGAGAAAATTATAATATAAAGAAAATTAAACATATGCAGATATAAATAGTCACATTGAGAATCTATATGTTTATGTGTTTTTTGTTTTATGAATTATTTCTGTCTATTGTGAAATATGTTTCTCGTCTCCATGGGGGCTGGCCCAATGCGACGGTAGGGGTGCAGGGGCCACTGGTGATTGACCTCGTATCAGTAACTGTTTCTAGTGTGCCTTGTAAAACAAGTATCTGTTATTTTTTGTCCATTCTATAATGTGTAAAGAATTTTAGGTACTCAATTATAGTAGAGTGCGTGCATATCTTTTATTACTGCTGGTTATAAATGTCTTTTATGAGTACCTTTTGCAAGGGTAAACATGTTCCCCACCTTTCATAGCTTCCTAGTTTTAATGTTTTTAATTATTTGACTCATGTTTAGTTAATGTTTGTTGTTAAAAACCTATTATAAATATAAAGTAGACCTAAATTGTGGCACGGTTCCATAAATGAAGACCGCTATTTTGGTATAGATTTTTTAACCCGCTTCTCCCACCTCGTACCACACGTGACGTCACCAAAATCTTTTAACCCCTTCTTCAATAAGGGACGGGCACAGACGAGGCCTTGTGCAAACACCAATCATCCCCCCATAGCAAGCTCGAGGGATGTTCAATTTCTTTTTTGTGTTTTAGTTGAATTGACCAATGAGCATGTTTCAAATTAAATTTTTGCCAATTGTAAGACTGAAGTGGTAAATTTATTGTTAAAGTTGCGCGTTTTGATCGTTGATGCGTACAGAATTCGTTAAACCCCTCCCCCCATTCAATACTTATTAGTTTTCTATTTGAAGCGTCAGACAATCATGTAAAGCGTCATACAAAGACGTATGTTGAAACTCCTCCTTCTTCAATCTCCTGCTTCCACCCAATGCGTATGTCTGTTGAGACCTAGTCATTTGAAATGGGACGGCCCCCTAAAAAGTGTGGGTCGGCACCCAATGAGGGATGACCGTCCCCGAACCAGCCCATAAGGCAAAAAGTGTATATCAATAGCATGACGCGAATACTTTGTTTATAACCTGGACAGTATAGGCATACTATGACTCACATCAAGTGCTTAGCCTTACTTAGCTTAGGCTTAGGACTAGGACGCAGTAGGCCCTTTCTTTTGCATTTGAATGATCGTCTGTAATGTGTGTTTTTTTTTAAAATAGTAATAATAAATAATAACTTGAATAAACACGGTAATGCCACTCATTTTTATTTTATTGTTATGTCATGTTATATCAGTATGCGCTTTTAAAATTATCATAGTATTCATAGCAAAACGGGAAAACCCTCTGATCCATCCTCCAACTCCTCACTGAATATCCGGGAAATCCCTTCTTATTACTATGCTGCAGTATCTTAATACATTTTATTAATAACAATTTAGTCACTGTAGGCTATATATAGTCATTAAGTCTATAAGCTTTTGGATTGACAGCGATAGTCGGCGATATTAACAGTTGCTCGACTCCAGGGTATGCCTTGGCTTATTTAATAATAATAAAGCTCGTTGGGTAATTTATTTTAGTTATGTACGAGTATTAGATGTATTTTTATATGTCGTTAAAATATTTTTCGGAATCTTTCCAGTTCCAGAACCGGATGTTTTTCGTAAATTTTGATTTTTCAAATGGGTGGTAACAAAAAAAAAACTACGGGTATTTCGTAACTTAATAAGTTAATTGAAATAATTGATTATGAAAATGCTCCGACACATTGTTTATCTTTTTGTAAAATTTTCTACCCTAGGTACTAAGGAAAAAAAGTAGTATTTTACTATTTATTGTGTATGCTTCTAAATAGCTTTAAATTAAAAGTAACACTAACATTATACTAGAACACTTCTTGC